>WNWK01022692.1:0-32119 GCA_009830355.1 Cherax destructor
TGTGTGTGTGTGTGTGTTGTGTGTGTGTGTGTATGTTGTGTATGTGTGTATGTGTGTGTGTGTATGTGTGTGTGTGTGTGTGTGTATGTGTGTGTGTGTGTGTGTGTGTTGTGTGTGTGTGTGTGTGTGTGTATGTGTGTATGTGTATGTGTGTGTGTGTGTGTGTGTATGTGTATGTGTGTGTGTGTATGTGTGTGTGTGTGTGTGTGTGTGTGTGTGTTTGTGTGTGTGTGTGTGTGTGTGTGTGTGTGTGTGTGTGTGTGTGTGTGTGTGTGTGTGTGTGTGAATGTCATAACCATCAGTTTAACTTCAGAGCAAACATGGCATTAAACCCAGAATATTTTAAGGCTAGACACAGAGGAAGGGTAGGTATGTGGTTCTGAGATTTAGTTAGTAATTATACCTGGTACTCTTTCTCTGGTCTCTCACTTGGTACTCTTCTCTGGTCTCTCACTTGGTACTCTTTCTCTGGTCTCTCCATTGGTACTCTTCTTCTGGTCTCTCTCATTTGGTACTCTTCTTCTGATCTCTCTCACTTGGTACTCTTCCTCTGGTCTCCTCACTTGGTACTCTTCCTCTGGTCTCTCTCGCTTGCTACTCTTCCTCTGGTCTCTTTCAGTTTATACTGTTCCTTTGATCTCTCTTTCAGTTGGTACTCTTCCTCTGGTCTCTCTCACTTGGTACTCTTCCTCTGGTCTCTTTCAGTTGGTACTGTTCCTCTGATCTCTCTTTCAGTTGGTACTCTTCCTCTGATCTCCCTCTCAGTTGGTACTCTTCCTCTGGTGTCCCTCTCAGTTGGTACTCTTCCTCTGGTGTCCCTCTCAGTTGATGCTCTTCCTCTGGTCTCCCTCTCAGTTGGTACTCTTCCTCTGGTCTCCCTCTCAGTTGGTACTCTTCCTCTGGTGTCCCTCTCAGTTGGTACTCTTCCTCTGGTGTCCCTCTCAGTTGGTACTCTTCCTCTGGTCTCCCTCTCAGTTGGTACTCTTCCTCTGGTCTCCCTCTCAGTTGGTACTCTTCCTCTGGTACTCTTCCTCTTCCACTTGTTGGGTCAATCTTATAACACACTGAAATCCCACAATAGCATGTTGCAGAGCTCTTCGATCGTTGCTCTTATTAATTCCAAACACAACAGCATCACTCTCTGGTGTTGTCTCTCAGTGTATATACACTTGAGAGCCTACTTTAATCTCTAGGGATTAAAATGTTTATAACCAGTGTTAAGAGTTAGCATTCCATCTTAATGACCCTCGTGTCATTTATAAGGCTTTACACCTCATTAACCAACCAGCCAGTCATCAGCAACAACATGGGTCCAAAACTTGACCTTGCGGAGCTCTACTTGTTTTAAAAGTAGACAAAAAATCGGTATAATGCGATCCTTTATTGACTACGTTTCGCACACACAATGGGCTTTATCAAGTCACTTGTCATTTAGTACCATTCTGAGGTCCCCTTCTCACTCTGTCAAAGGACCGTGTCAAACGCCTTTTGACAATCTCGGAATGTGCAGACAACTCCCATCTTTTTCCTTCATGTCTGAAATTCAGTTTGTTTTACTCGTCTGTCTCTCAGCTTTACTGTCTTTAGTGATTTTGAGGCCACTGTCTTTCAAGCATCTATTTCTTTCAGGTATTTTGTGTGCCTCTCTCTCTCTCTCTCTCTCTCTCTCTTTTATTATCGCAATGGTTTTATAGGATTAGGTTAAGAGTTCCTACCTATATTTACAAGCTAAGAACTGTTACCTACATCATCTCATTTGAAAGTCTTTTTATTGTTATGAGACATACATATAGGGAACAGAATGAAGTTAGAGTCATCTGTGGGCCAGCAAATTCGTTTGGTCAACTGACTTTATTTCATCAATGTCATTATGCTGTGAAACACGTTCAATACTCGGGTCATTCTAGGAATGAATGATCACAGAGGAAGTGTTGTTCTTGAGAAGTGTACAGCCAGAGTGTAGATGCTGTTTGCTCTCCGTCTTGTTGTATGGAAGTGGAGCCAAGTGTAGTACTCTGACAACACTGGCTTTGTTCATAACAGTAAGGCCACCCACATCCCTCCTGTGTTGAAGGCTCTGCTGAAATAACAGATCTATCCAGGCCGGGACCAGAAGAGAGATGAGTCGTCTTCCTTTGTTCTTTATTCTGTCAAGAAGTTGTAGGTGAGACGGGGAACAGGCAATCCAAGAAAGTAGAGCATACTCAGGGTGTGAGCATACTTGTGTCTCGTACAGTCTTGCATCCTCTACTGTCGAACAGATACAAGATACGTCTAAGTGCTGTAAGCTTTCTGGACGCTTTGTTTGCGAGATTTACTACGTAGTTCTTCATAGTTTGGAATCAAATTTCACCCCAAGAACATCAACCTCATCCCCGGGTTCCAACACTCTCCCATTCATTCTAACCACAGGTCCAGCATTACCATCATGGTGCCTAGAGATCATCATCATTGTGCTTTCCCAGAAGCAAATGTTCCCTGTCATCATTTTTCCCCAGGCTGATATAGCTGTAAGCTGGTGGTTAACGTGACTTAGAGACGCTGACATTTCCTCTCATGGATAACTAAATGTCAGAGTACGATCGTCTGCATATGGGTGTGATTCTGGGATGATGAAGAAGGTCATTGAAGTACACGTTCCACAACAATGGCCCAATTGTATTTCCCTGTGGAACACTGGCACCAAATGCCACATAGTGGAGAGGTTCAATAGCAGATCAGCAGCAGAGTGACCTTTTCCAAAGCCATATTTGACGGTCACAAAGAAGTGAGTGGTAGTCGAGAAGCGCTGTCATCTTCCGTGAGTTTATTATGTCAAGAATCGTGCCAGTGATTGACAGGAGTGACACTGGTCTGTTTGTCTGTCTGTCGGTCTGTCTGTCTGTCTGTCTGTCTCTCTCTCTCTCTCTCTCTCTCTCTCTCTCTCTCTCTCTCTCTCTCTCTCTCTCTCTCTCTCTCTCCCCTTGTTCCCAAAACAAGAGATCTGAAGCAGTCTTCGGCAAGAGGAACGTAACTTGCGTCAAAGGTGAAGGTTGCAAAGAATACCAGAGGAAGAGCTCCATTTTAAGAACATTTTTTTTTAAAGAGTTGAGAGAGAAGACTCGGCAGCTCCGGCTCTTAAAGCTGAGGCCAGACTCAAGAACTATAACCTGCTCTTAGTACTTGCTGAGCTCTCTCTGAGAGACGGGTGGCTCAGTTCTATCTGAGAAACGGGTGACAGCTCTATCTTCGTGCTCATGTATATTTTCTAGACATGTATCGTAGTTCTGTCTATCTTCTAGACAGAATTTGGGGACAGTTTTATCTATCGTGTTTATGTCTGTCTTCTAGACAGATTTGGGACAGTTTCTATCTAGACAGTTTTATGTTCTGTCTTCTGTCTGTATTTAGAGACGAGTTCTTGTTGTTTTGTCTATCTGGTGAGAAACAAGTGGCCGGGTTCTGTCTATCGAGTGAGAGATGGCTGTGTTCTGTCTGTATAATGAGACAGTAGACTGTGTGCTGTCCTTATGAGAGACAGGTGACTTCTATCTAGTGAGAGACAGGCGACTTCTTTCTAGTAACAGACAGGTGACTGTTCTATCTAGTGGAGACAGGTGGCTGTTCTGTCTATCTAATGAGAGACAGGTGACTATTCTATCTATCTGGTGAGAGACAGCTGATTGTTCTATCTAGTGAGAGACAGGTGACTTCTCTCTAGTGAGAGACAGGTGACTTCTGTCTAGTGAGAGACAGGTGGCCGTTCTGCCTATCTAGTAAGACAGGCGACTTCTGTCTAGTGAAAGACAGGTGACTGTTCTGTCTCTATCTAGTGAGAGACAGGTGACTTTCTGTCATCTAGTGAGAGACAGGTGACTGTTCTGTCTATCTAGTGAGATACAGATAGCTGTGTTCTGTCTATTGAGAAGCAGGTAGCTGTGTTTACTCTACATGAGACACAGATAGTCGTGTTCTGTCTGTCTACTAAGAAGCAGGTATATGTGTTCTGCCTCGCGAGAAAGAGGTGCCTGTGTTCTGTCTATCTCTTGAGATAGAGGTGACTGTGTTCTGTCTATCTCTAGAGATACAGGTGCCTGTGTTCTGTCTCTAGAGATACAGGTGCCTGTGTTCTGTCTATCTCTAGAGATACAGGTGCCTGTGTTCTTTCTATCTCTAAAGATACAGGTGCCTGTGTTCTGTCTATTTCTAGAGATATAGATGCCTGTGTTCTTATCTCTAAAGATAAAGGTGCCTGTGTTTTGTCTATTTCTAGAGATGCAGGTGCCTGTGTTCTTTCTATCTCTAAAGATACAGGTGCCTGTGTTCTATCTCTAAAGATAAAGGTGCCTGTGTTCTGTCTATCTCTAGAGATACAGGTGCCTGTGTTCATTTTATATCTTGAGATACGGGTGGCTGTCGTGTGTCGCTAGTGACAGGTAATTATAATAATAATAATAATAATAATAATTTTATTTCTACAAGTACATGTAGAAGGTATACAGATATACAGGCCTAGCTGACATCAATGACATACTACTATATAGAAAGCCCCTTGTTATGCTGAGCATTTCGGGCAAATTAGGTCAGTTTTGTCCCAGGATGCGACCCACACCAGTCGACTAACACCCAGGTACCCATTTTATTCTGATGGGTGAAAATGGACATCAGGTATCTTATGGAAACACGTCCCAATGTTTTCCAGCCGTACCGGGGATTCGATCTCAGGACCTCAGTGTGTGAGCTGAGTGCGCTAGCAATCCAGCTACGAGACACCAAAGTAGAAGCCAAGTAGTGTCTCTGAGACGAGAGGCACTATATGTATCGTCAGAGACAGCTAGCTGGATACCATCTCTGAGACGAGAGGCACTATATGTATCGTCAGAGACAGCTAGTTGGATACCATCTCTGAGACGAGAGGCACTATATGTATCGTCAGAGACAGCTAGTGGATACCATCTCTGAGACGAGAGGCACTATATGTATCGTCAGAGACAGCTAGCTGGATACCATCTCTGAGACGAGAGGCACTATATGTATCGTCAGAGACAGCTAGCTGGATACCATCTCTGAGACGAGAGGCACTATATGTATCGTCAGAGACAGCTAGCTGGATACCATCTCTGAGACGAGAGGCACTATATGTATCGTCAGAGACAGCTAGTTGGGTACCATCTCTGAGACGAGAGGCACTATATGTATCGTCAGAGACAGCTAGTTGGGTACCATCTCTGAGACGAGAGGCACTATATGTATCGTCAGAGACAGCTAGCTGGATACCATCTCTGAGACGAGAGGCACTATATGTATCGTCAGAGACAGCTAGCTGGATACCATCTCTGAGACGAGAGGCACTATATGTATCGTCAGAGACAGCTAGCTGGATACCATCTCTGAGACGAGAGGCACTATATGTATCGTCAGAGACAGCTAGCTGGATACCATCTCTGAGACGAGAGGCACTATATGTATCGTCAGAGACAGCTAGCTGGATACATCTCTGGAGAGAGGCACTATATTATCGTCAGAGACAGCTAGCTGGATATCATCTCTGAGACGAGAGGCACTATATATATCGTCAGAGACAGCTAGCTGGATATCATCTCTGAGACGAGAGGCACTATATGTATCGTCAGAGACAGCTAGTTGGGTACCATCTCTGAGACGAGAGGCACTATATGTATCGTCAGAGACAGCTAGTTGGTACCATCTCTGAGACGAGAGGCACTATATGTATCGTCAGAGACAGCTAGCTGGATATCATCTCTGAGACGAGAGAGGCAGTGGGTGTTTGAGGCTGTGGAGGGAGCAGTATCGTAGTTTCACTTAATGTGATGCCAGGAGGCATTCTGGCGGCGACGCCGACGGAGGTTATACCCTCGGGCGGTCTTCAGGAAGGTTGAAGAGGGTCTTCAGGAAGCCTGAAGGAGGTCTTGAAGGAAAAGAGCTGTTGTGGCCATAAAGGTCCTAAAGATGTGGTGGTGGAGGGGCAGGGTAGTTTGTCGATAAACACTGAGATGAAGGGCGATAAGTGAACAGATTCTTGGAAGACCTACCAGAGGAATATCGTCAGGAAGACTTGGTTCTGAGGGCTGGGTGGGTGAGGGCAGATAGGTGGTCCTGAGTGCTGGGTGGGTGAGGACAGCCAGGTGGTCCTGAGTGTTGGCTGGGTGAGGACAGCCAGGTGGTCATGAGTGTTGGGTGGGTGAGGACAGCCAGGTGGTCCTGAGTGCTGGGTGGGTGAGGGCAGCCAGGTGGTCCTGAGTGTTGGCTGGGTGAGGACAGCCAGGTGGTCATGAGTGTTGGGTGGGTGAGGACAGCCAGATGGTCCTGAGTGTTATCTGGGTGAGGACAGCCAGGTGGTCATAAGTGTTGGGTGGGTGAGGACAGCCAGGTGGTCCTGAGTGTTGGGTGGGTGAGGGCAGCCAGGGGGTCATGAGTGCTGGGTGGCTGAGGACAGCCAGGTGGTCATGAGTGCTGGGTGGCTGAGGACAGCCAGGTGGTCATGAGTGCTGGGTGGCTGAAGACAGCCAGGTGGTCCTGAGTGCTGGGTGGCTGAGGACAGCCAGGTGGTCATGAGTGCTGGGTGGCTGAGGACAGCCAGGTGGTCATGAGTGCTGGGTGGCTGAGGACAGCCAGGTGGTCCTGAGTGCTGGGTGGCTGAGGACAGCCAGGTGGTCCTGAGTGCTGGGTGGCTGAGGACAGCCAGGTGGTCCTGAGTGCTGGGTGGCTGAGGACAGCCAGGTGGTCATGAGTGCTGAGTGGGTGAGGACAGCCAGTCGGTCATGAGTGCTGGGTGGCTGAGGACAGATAGGTGGTCCTGAGTGCTGGGTGGCTGAGGACAGCTAGGTACAACAACATATCCTGGGTTCACCAAAACTCTCACTGAGGAGAGGAACCCTATGACGACGTTTCGGTTCGTCCTGGGCCATGGTCAAGTCACAATGAGGCGAGAAAAGTAAAAAAAAAAGGATAGAATATGTATGTGGGGAGGAAGGAAGAAGAGAATGGCAGTGGTGGTGGTAGTAGTAGTAGTAGTGGAGATAGTAATAGTAGCAGTGGTGGAGATTGTAGAATTAGTAGCAGTGATTGTGGTAGCAGTTAAGTTAGCAGCCTGGGAAAACCTGGGCACGGAGTATTCTTTAAGAGGTTATTCACTAAAGTAAAGCAGAAGACTATCAATCTCTCTTCTACTCCCTCTGGGCACACTATCGGAATGGAAGAAAAAGTAAGTGAAGAGAACTGTCATACTTTATTAAAAAAAAAAACCAGTGCATGGAGATTAACGGGAGAGGAGCAAGTAGACTTTTGACCTAATCCAGTTAATAAACTTTGAATCATGGGTGGGGAAAATGAGGCCCGAGGGCCATAATGTCCCCAAATGTCTCTTTCCCAGGCCACGTTTGATGCATGTAATATAATTACTGAGACATGATTTCAGGGGATGCTTTTCTTTGGTTCCCCGCTCTGTTAATACCGAGGTGAATGCATGTCAGCGCCATCTGTGTTCCAGCGCTCGTACTTCCAATTTCCCTTCTGACAGCCAGGGAATTCTCGATTTTGCTTCTTTCTTCTCTTGGTCTTATGTTTACATCAGGTCGAGGAGGCGAGAGGTGTGGAGTGTGTCTCTCAGTGTATACACACAGTTTTATCATTATTTTAGGTATTAAAGTATTCTTGACTGATGGTGAACAAGTTGCATGCAGCTTTAATGACCCTCGTGCAGTAGAAAGGCTTGAAGCCCCATTAACCAACCATCCTTCACGCACAGTCCTCCACCTGCCAACTGTAAGTAACACTTGTGTCATAGCTCTTGTTGCTTGTTACTGTGGTTACTTTGTTTATATGTGGTTATTTTTGTTATTTAACATGAGGTTATTTATGTTACTTTTATGCTTAGTGCGTGGTTATTTTGTCAGCAAGTGATTATTTTGTTATTTAGTTAGTATGTAGTTATTTATACCTTGATACTTAGAACGTGGTTATTTTTTGTTAGCTTGTGGTTATTTTGTCGTACTTACTTCACTTCGGCCGTAAAGTGAAGATTAATTATCTTAATTCACCTTTGTGTAGAGGCGTTTAGTGGACGTTGACTGTGTATGAGGTGACTTTTGAGTGCTTGTTACAGGTCACCTCTAACCCCAGGTCACCTCTAACCCCGTCTGGTGCACCTTTTGTAGTCTTACCTCGACAGAAAGCTTATCAAAGCTAGCGATGTGATCCTCCCTCCCATGCTGTCACTGTTGCTGCTTCTCTCTTAGATCTAGTCTGTCGTTCAAGATCTAGACTGTCACAGCTTGTGTTTACCTGGGAAGGAAATATGGGTCATCCCCTGCCGGAAGCTTGAATGTCGTCTTAGTTATCTCTTTGCGGCATCACTGGATGTCAGTTGTCTGCCATCAGGTATCTTAGCGGCATCACTGGATGTCAGTTGTCTGCCATCAGGTATCTTAGCGGCATCACTGGATGACAGATGTCTGCCATCAGGGACCTTTAAGAGGTTACCTGAAATTTCCTTTTTTTCCTTCCACTTTTAAGATTTTATTTCGCTCGTAATTCGAAAATGCCTCATCAAATCGGCTTCAAGATTTCGACACTTGCGCACGGTAACGAGGACCAGATTCTTGGAACACTTGTCATGTTCACGTGCCCTATGACAGAAGTTGTTGAACATATTTCCAGCATCCTGCGATGGCTGAGATAACCTCCAGAATCCTCAGTAGAGGGGCTTCAAACCTTGAAAAAATAGTTGCCTCCTAATTAGACGATGGAGAGGGAAATTTCACAGTGTAGGTGTTGCAGATTTGACCATTTTATGTATAAAATAGTGACTTTTTATTCCAGTTAATCACGTTAAATAAGTTTCAGTTCATCTCTTGTGAGCAACTTCAGTATTTAATAGTTAATGTATCTTGGTGTCGGGACAGTACCTGGTGAGTCTATCTTGGTGTCGGGACAGTACCTTTTGAGTCTATCTTGGTGTCGGGACAGTACCTTTTGAGTCTATCTTGGTGTCGGGACAGTACCTGGTGAGTCTATCTTGGTGTCGGGACAGTACCTGATGAGTCTATCTTGGTGTCGGGACAGTACCTGGTGAGTCTATCTTGGTGTCGGGACAGTACCTGGTGAGTCTATCTTGGTGTCGGACAGTACCTGGTGAGTCCATCTTGGTGTCGGACAGTACCTGGTGAGTCTATCTTGGTGTCGGGACAGTACCTGGTGAGTCTATCTTGGTGTCGGGACAGTACCTGGTGAGTCTATCTTGGTGTCGGGACAGTACCTGGTGAGTCTATCTTGGTGTCGGGACAGGACCTGGTGAGTCTATCTTGGTGTCGGGACAGACCTGGTGAGTCTTCTTGGTGTCGGGACAGGACCTGGTGAGTCTATCTTGGTGTCGGGACAGTACCTGGTGAGTCTATCTTGGTGTCGAGACAGTACCTGGTGAATCTATCTTGGTCTTGGGACAGGACCTGCTGAGTCTATCTTGGTGTCGAGACAGTACCTGGTGAATCTATCTTGGTCTTGAGACAGGACCTGCTGAGTCTATCTTGGTGTCGGGACAGTACCTGGTGAGTCCATCTTGATGTCGGGACAGTACCTGGTGAGCCTGTCTTGGTGTCGGGACAGTACCTGGTGAGTCTATCTTGGTGTCGGGACAGTACCTGGTGAGTCTATCTTGGTGTCGAGATAGTACCTGGTGAATCTATCTTGGTCTTGGGACAGGACCTGCTGAGTCTATCTTGGTGTCGGGACAGTACCTGGTGAGTCCATCTTGATGTCGGGACAGTACCTGGTGAGCCTGTCTTGGTGCCGGGACAGTACCTGGTGAGCCTGTCTTGGTGCCGGGACAGTACCTGGTGAGCTGTCTTGGTGCCGGGACAGTACCTGGTGAGCCTGTCTTGGTGCCGGGACAGTACCTGGTGAGCCTGTCTTGGTGCGGGACAGTACCTGGTGAGCCTGTCTTGGTGCGGGACAGTACCTGGTGAGCCTGTCTTGGTGCGGGACAGTACCTGGTGAGCCTGTCTTGGTGCCGGGACAGTACCTGGTGAGCCTGTCTTGGTGCCGGGACAGTACCTGGTGAGCCTGTCTTGGTGCCGGGACAGTACCTGCTGAGCCTGTCTTGGTGCCGGGACAGTACCTGGTGAGCCTGTCTTGGTGCCGGGACAGTACCTGGTGAGCCTGTCTTGGTGCCGGGACAGTACCTGGTGAGCCTGTCTTGGTGCCGGGACAGTACCTGGTGAGCCTGTCTTGGTGCCGGGACAGTACCTGGTGAGCCTGTCTTGGTGCCGGACAGTACCTGGTGAGCCTGTCTTGGTGCCGGGACAGTACCTGGTGAGCCTGTCTTGGTGCCGGGACAGTACCTGCTGAGTCTCGCTTGCTGCCAAATTTGTTGATAAAGTAAAACAGTAAAAAATCTTGGAATCGTTGGAATCAGTGCCATAACTGGCGAACGACTCATCTGATCGACTTCAAATTTTCCCCACTGGTGTTTCCTGAACACAAGACCCACGGTGCTGTTGGCTGCCAGTATTCTCGATTCGTTAATTTCACTGAATAAATGCTGATTTTTTGTATTTATTAACGAATGTTTCTTATAACTAGGCTTACAAATAATATCTACGTTGCAGTCTATAACAAGACTGATAATATTATTTATGTTGCAGTCTATAACAAGACTGATACAAACTTGAAATTTTGTTGAAATAGTTAAAATTTAGAATCGTTGAAATCAGATCACTTACTAGAGAATGCTTCTTCTGATCAGCTTCAAACCCTAAACGTTAATGTATCTTAATTGGAAATATTTTTTTTGTATAAATTATGGGCCGTTTGGGTGCCAGTTTGTCAATTGTTTACCTATTTTATCGAACTGGATTTTTTTTTATAAAATCAGTAAATATATTTCTTAAGAGGATTGTAGAGAATTTTAAATAGGATTTTAGTGAGAAAAGATCGGCTTCAAACTTTTAGTGTAATTTCCTCAAAGGAAGACTGGCAGTGACAGTCTGGCAGTGTAAGTGGGCAGTGCAGGTCCCAGTTTGCCAGTTTTATTAAACAAATTCTGATGTATGTTTCCGTGCGAGACCAGGAGAATGCCTCTACTAGATCGGGTTCAAACCTTCAACGCTGATGTATATTACTTAACCAGGAACTGCATGAGTCAGATTCTTCCTTTGTCTTTAAGAGAGTGTTGATTTACAGTTCCTGAGACTTATTGTGTTGAGCTAAACCTCCGGGTTCCCATCAGGGTGTCATTATTATTATTATTATTATCCTATGCAATCAGATTCTATCCAAGGAAAGGAAAGATAGATTCAATTCCTAGAATCTTGAGCGGCCGTCAAATTGTTGGTCTTCAGCTCCAGGTCCTCTTAAAGAGGGTTGTGCTACCTAGGTCTCCCCGGGGAGTTGAACTGCAGCTCCGCCGCCTCTGGAGGGCTCTTGCCTGGGTTCAGGTAGAGGGGGCTGGGGTTACGGAATGCGGGGATTCCTTTCTAGGACGGCGCAGTAGATGGAAGGTCTCTGGTTACCAGCCCTTGTCCCTCTATCCCTAGTCTCAGTATCCCTTGTGGAGAATGGGCTCCTACGATAACGTGGACTGTATGTTATTAACTATTGATGAATCCAAGATGTCGCACTTCCCCAACACCTTCTCAGGGATCCATATATTGCCACACTCTCCACAGGGCTGTATGGAATAATATCCAAGGGATTATAATTATTCCCTCAAGGCGTATGTCCATATTTCAGTCTTAGATGGACTGAAAGGCGTTTTACTCACTGTTTTGACTAAAGCCACGCATAACCGCCAGTCTCTAGGTAAATTTGAATGTTCTTGAATACAAGAACTGCGCAGTCCCCTGTTTTGACCAGAACATCAAATTCTACCTTGCCTGTGTAGACTTTGAGCGATGGTGTTGGCTCCACCATACGGCGGAAAAGCTGTCTTGATTGTAGAATGCCGCTGAAGAATACGTCTTGTTTCGATGGAGTTCACTTGCGATTTCTCTAAAGTTTCTCCTTTTGAGTTTTGAAGCTACGCACTGTCTGAATATACTGCAATGTTGATGTTATTCACTAAACGCTGGAACAGAGTTCTTATCTTATTTCCGACGTTAGTGGAATTAAAATAATAGCGGACGTGAACGACTAATGTTCCTGTTGATTTAGCGCCTTGCGCCGCAGACCCAGAGTGTAGACCCGTTGGTGGTCCAAATTCAATCTGACCCTTATGCTGCCTTGTCAGCCTCGATGCAGCCATGTGGTGCCAGGAGCCTCGTTGTGCTGTGGTCAAAAAACAACCGACACACTGTTGACAGTACTACTGGCAATTAAATTGTTTATGAAGCCAGACGCCCTTCCGCCCTTCCCTAAGGAAGAAAGGGTGGGGGCCGCTTAACAACGGAGTGAAGGGCACATACCCCCTTTGAAATTTTCCCCCACACATCCCAGTCCTTCTGTCCCTAGTTTCATTATCACTGGTCCTTCTGTCCCTAGTTTCATTATCCCTGGTCCTTCTGTCCTAGTTTCATTATAACTGGTCCTTCTGTCCTTAGTTCCATTATCCCTGATCCTTCTATCCTCAGGTCATCTATCCCTCAGTGTCTGTTGCGACACATTCTCTGTACACACAGATCATGAATCATGCGCCGCTTCTCGCTGTTCCCCCGTCAGAGCAGTGTTTTTGCAGTTTCCTGCACACGTTCCGTGGCTCATTCATGACCTGCCACACTCCTCCACACGTTCCTCAGTTCATGACCTGCCACACTCCTCAACACGTTCCTCAGTTCATGACCTGCCACACTACACCACACGTTCCGTGGGTCATGACCTGCCACACTCCACCACACGTTCCGTGGGTCATGACCTACCACACTGTCATGGGAACGCCTTCCTCCTGAACAAAATATAATGAAAAAATTAATAAAAAAATTAAAGACTCTTGGGTAGGAAATAAACAAAGATTGTTCAGAGTTTTACTTACAATATATATAAAAAAGTAATAGGCCGTTGTGGTTCTGGCAGGATGTCTAATAGGAGATTATAATGCCCAGGACAGGTCTCCGGTGTTGAAGAGATGGTGGTAGGTTATCCTGGGTAGATGTTTGTGGTACTCTAAGCCACTTGGTCGCGGTAAGTAAGTGTAGAAGCGGGTGAGTAATCATCAGTAGATAAGTCAGCTCCTTTAAATCAAAGCGTCTGTACAAGCGGACCAGGCCAGCAGCAGAGCTGATAAGAAAAATAAAAGGCGGTTACCACAAGTAAGCAAACATAACATTTAAGAAAGAAAAAGAATAGCAGGTTCACTTGGAAGACATTACTGGTAACCATAAAAACCACAACCACTAAAAAAACTATGCCTGGTAGATCACCTTACCTGATCAGGAGAAGAGTGTAGGTGAAGTGACTCTCCCAGTTCCGCTCCACACCAGGTAATGTTACAACTACCAGAGAAGGGGATGGTCTGCCTCGGCCCGCTAGATGGAAGCACGGGGGGAGGAACCATCGAATGATCCCGGCTGAACAGAATAATCTTAACCCCCAGTTATATACCACTTTTCCCTCACACACACTCCTCCACACGTTCCGTGGGTCATGACCTTCCGGTAGCGTGACGTAATGTGTTCTGGCCCAATACGTTCAGTCTGGTACTGTCGTTCATAATAACGATCTTTGAGCCAGATTTAGCATCATGGCTGCCAGCTGAGGGTGACAACAGTGTTGTTTTGCATACGTAAATTTTTCAAAGAGGTTGATCGGGTAAGACAGTGGAAGGTCTCTCACAGACGACCAGAACCTCCATCGCCGAGTCATCACTGACATCCTCCAAGCAAACACCTGTCCTGTCTTCTGCCTTACCTAACCTGACCTGGCCTAACAAAACCTAACCTGACCTCCTGGTAACACCTACTGACCTCCTAACATACCTAACCTAACCTGACCTAACCTAACCTGACCTGGCCTAACCTAACCTGACCTAACCTAACTGTGACATGGCTAACCTAACCGTGACCTCACACTAACCTGACCTAGTGCCAACCTGACCTCCTGGCCTAACCTGACCTGATCTAATCTATCCTGGCAATGTTTCCCGGTCTGTGAGGTTGCTGGGTCGTAGAGGCGACCAGAGTTAAACACAGTCTCGTTGATCAGAGATGCCTTCCACAACCTCCGGCGTGCCTCCATGCTTGGTCAACACCAGTGTACCTCCATGCTTGGTTAACACCACCAGTGTACCTCCATTGGCCAACACCACCAATGTACCTCCATGTTTGGCCAACACCACCAGTGTACCTCCATGTTTGGTCAACACCACCAGTGTACCTCCATGTTTGGTCAACACCACCAGTGTACCTCCATGTTTGATCAACACCACCAGTGTACCTCCATGTTTGGTCAACACCACCAGTGTACCTCCATGTTTGGTCAACACTAACAGTGTACCTCCATGTTTGGTCAACACCACCAGTGTACCTCCATGTTTGGTCAACACCACCAGTGTACCTCCATGATTGGTCAACACCACCAGTGTACCTCCATGTTTGGTTAATACCACCTCCACCTTGCCTCCATGCTTGCCCACACCTCCACCTTGCCCTTCCTGCCCTCCTCTTAAGACTCACCTTTAATGGAGATGTTTCCTTAAGATTTTATCACAGCCTTAGTCTGTCGTAGGGACTTCCCTCCTCCCTTCTTACCCTTTTCTCCCTCCTCCCTCTTCTCCCTTTCTCCCTCCCTCCCTCCTCCCTCCCCTCCTCCCTCCCTCCCTCCCTACTCTCTCTCCCTCCCCTCATCCCTCCCCACCTCCTCCATTCCTCTCCTCCCTTTCTTCCTTTCCTCCCGTCGTCTCCTCTCCTCTTCCTAGGTTTGATCCGAGGAAGGGAAGGTTTTGTTATGGTTCTTCATGGCTACGATGTTTCATGGCTCTCCTCCCAGAAGTCTGGTGTTTCAAACCTTGAGTTAGGTCTCAGTTCCTTCCTAACACGCCGAGCCACGGAGGAAGCAGTACGTAGCAGTTACAACATAGACACGAAGGTCTGGGTCGAAATCGAAGCCTTTGAAGACTGGAGCTGTTGGATGTGGAATCCCTTTTGTTAGGTTAAATCCCGTCGGAGCTTGGACGAACAGAATAAAAATTGGAACAGTAAAATAGAAAGTGTCCAAGTGTATCATCCTGCATGAGTCTCCCAGGAGAGCTCTGGCGGTCCAGCTGGTGTGACCATTAGAGATGTGTCGCCAGCTGTGTGACTAGTAGAGACGTGTCGCCAGCTGGGTATGTCCAGTTGAACCATAGTCAAGTTGACGACTTTCAACATGAGTGTCATTGCAGTATGCATGAGAATCATGAATGAGTCTCAGATGAGTGGATGTGAGGTCTGGTGTCGAGTTTGTCAGCCAGAGTTCAGGACTGGCTCACACTATCACGTGAGACATTTCATTTACATCCATCATCAGATTTTCCATCCCTGGCTGGAAATGTGCAATGTTTGCAGCCCATTAACGATCTCATTTCTTTGGTTACCACATGAGAAGGCAGCCTTGTAGAATAACAAGCCAGCCCAGTGTCGAAATCAGAAATAGCAGGAGGCAAATTTTGTCTGCTAGCAGGGCACAATAATATGCGATCTTGTGGTAGAAAGAAAATAATGATATGTTGCAGTTAAAGGCACATAGACACAAATAAGAGTGACTTGTATATAAGTTCACTAGTAAGGATAGTAAACGTTTCATCTAACCTTAATCTTGGTTCAGAGATAGTGCAGAGAAGTAAACATCAGAGGACGAAGATTGAGAATAATTGTGACTCATCTGTAAAGGTTGTGGGGGGAGGGGAAACACTTAGGTTCTCTACCTGGAGGTCGTTCTGAGGGTCAACACCCCTGCTGGCCAGTCCTTAACCAGGCCCCTCGGTGGATCAGGGTATGATCAACCAAGCTGTTACTGCTGGCTGCACGCAATCTATCGTCTAAAATCTTCAAAAATAATAGGAACAGTATTTGGGGCCAATGAAGCATTAGTAAGAAAATAAATACGGTAGTTAGTTGGATTTTTATAAACGTTGTCTACCCAGAGGAGAGTTTGTTAATACAATGTTAATGGAGGGGGACCAGGAAGTGAAAGCTCTAATGCCACAAATGAAGAGTTTGCCCGGGCCATAAATGACACAGCGGGATCTCCATATTGTAGGTGAGTTATGCTGCATGTGTATCAGTGAACGTTGTGAAGAATGGGTAAGAGGAAGCAGAGTTAGGTGTTTGTAGTGAAAGTGATCCTTCAGTAGTCGAGAATACAGGAGGCCCTCCATATTCGCGAAGGTTAGGGGATATTGTAAGGAAATATAATAATAGCATTTACTTAGCCTAACAATACTGCTTCCTTAACCTATTGAAACACGAACAATCATAAAACAAATAATATTGTATATACATGTTATGATTTAATAACAAATAATGAACAAACAAAAACACTCACCACTCGTAAGGTTAGGCAGACGAACTCTGACGACTTGTGATGATGATGATGATGATGGTGATGATAGCCATGCAGTTACTGATGACAGTTGAATGGAAGTGATTATATGGAGTGTAACTGCATGGCATGATGAGTCTAGTGTGTGGATTCTAACTCTTCACTGCCAGCGTCACTGCCGTTAATAGGCGGCGGATCATCGACATCGCTAGAGTCAGAGTTAGCAACCGAGTCAGATTCTGCCACGGGTTGAGGTTCAGGTGAGGCGGTAGGGGTAGTGGCAGGGGTAGTGGTAGGGGTAGCGGCAAGGGTAGTAGCAGGCTTCCTTGTGAAGAACATTGTGATGGACAACTGAGACGGTTTCCTCTTCATATCTACAAACAGAGTTTGTAGGGAATTATGCTCCTATCAATGTCGCTCATCACCTTCAACGCCCTCCACATCGATGGGTCTGTCTTAAAAAAATTGTTTGAGCTGTGCTGTCATTCTCATCGCTCGCCCTAGTTTGTCAAGGGTGAGGACTTGAGGTTGATTGTCTTCAGCAACACTCTCCTCTTCTTCATCCTCACTCTCTGCCTGCACAATCTCCAACAATTCTTCATCATTCAGGCCCAGTGTATGTTCTTCAAGCAGTTCTCTCACCTCACCCTCCTGCATGTCCTCGAACCCTTCACCACCAACTAGCTTTGCTAACTCCACAGGCTTCCTCACGGCTTTGTTAACCTCGTCCTGAGGACCAAATCCAACAAAATCACACACATACACTGTTCACAAAGCCCTCCAACAACCCTTCACTGTCTGAGGGTGCAAATCCTTGACACTCATGCACTATTGAGAGGCAGTCAGCGATGGTGAATTTCTTCCAGTATTGAGTGACACTCATATCTGGATCTGTATCCAACACAGCGTGGAGCTTTTGCATTGACGTTCGTGTGTAGTAGGGTTTAAATGTAGCTATCACACCCTGATCAAGAGGTTGCATCAGGGAGGTTGTGTTTGGCGGCATGAACACAACCTCATCATCGTCACACATTCCCTCCAGTGATGATGGGTGACCTGGAGCATTATCAAGAAGCAGGAGGATTTTGTTTGGGAGGTCCTTCTCTTGTAGGTACGCGGGCTGCCGGTTGAGGGGGTAAGAGGGAGGGTAGTAGTGACGCGGCAGGAAGCGTTTTTCCTACTTTTTTCCGGCATTTGTTTGGTAAATATGATTGGGCAGCTGGGCATTAGCGAATGTTCGACGTTCGCGAAAGTGGAACTCGCGAAAGTGTAGTACCAAGATCACAACTGTGAAGCAAGGCAACGCTTCTTATTCTATATGCAGAAGACTAGTTTTTAATAGGATCAAGTCAGTTTAGAATGGAGGATTTAGCAGAACCAAATACCATACTACGATATTCAAGCTTACTTCTTATTAGTGTCTTGTAAAGAGTGAGAAACAAGTTGTGATCCACATCCTGCTTCACTCCAGATATTCTGCACTAACAAGACTTCCAGGTACTTCAGTATACTTAACCATGTTAAACTAGCACCATATTGCACCATTCCAAGTCATATGTCAGAAGATACTAGTTGGAAAGATGCAGAGTGAACAGAAAGTGTGGGTAATACCTTAAGGCCTTTTCTAGTAAAGCATATTAGTCTGCATTTGACAATATTCACCATCATGTCCCAGGTACACAACCATTCAGTATATTCTAGTGAAAGTTAGACACACAGCTGTACATTATTAACAGTGTTGCATCACGAACATTAAGGTACAAATGGTGTAAGTCGGACCGAAACGTCGTGGTAAGCTCCTCTCTCCTGTGTACGGGTTATTTGTGTGTAACATAGACTATAAGGGAAGTATCAGGGTGTATAGAAAAATGTGAAATAATTGAAATAAAGAATGGGACAAGGAACGACACCTGTGGAACACCATGTAACATGGGACACACACTCGAAGTCACATCCCCCAAGCAGACAGAAAATGAACCTCCTGTAAGATAGTTTGAAAACCATCTCGGGAGTTGCCCAGTGCATCCAAGACGAGCCAAACTTTGCAACAACGCTAAATGCTGAGCAAATCATTGACTGAAGCCAGAAGAATTTCGAGTGCAGCATATACACTGTGAACTTGATGGTCTAAGAAAAGAATATAGGGCTTCGATCTTGATGGAAGTCAAAATGAGACTCGGGAGAAGAAAGTTCGATGCTGACCACCAACGATGTTTGACTCCACCAGGCGCTCGAAGAATTTACCTAAACCTGCTAAAAGACAAGTGAGGTGGTAGAATGAGAAGACGGAGCCATCCATGTATGGTTCTTGATATCGTAGCAGTGCTGTATGTTTCCACTGGACAGGAAATGTGCCTGACTCCAGGTAGACTCCAGATATGCAAGATATCTATTACGGAATAAAAAATATTTTCTGGGAGAAGTGACAGAAAGGTGTTGTGGGATGAACTGTACCTTAGATACGAGATTCCTGATTCAAGGTTCTTGGTGGGTGAAGGTTTGCACACAACATTCAGGGGGCGGCCAGAAATGATAGGAATTCCAGCAGGTGGTTTTGTATTTGTGGCATGGGAGAGGCAACGACAGTGATGAAATGACATGTAAGGGTTTTTCCTGTCTATGAGACGTAAGATGTCCTGACCATCAACACTTAGTGGGTATGTAGGCATTGTACACCAACCTGAAATGTGTTTAAAGAAGGCCCGAGTATGACCAGATGAATTTGAAAATGATGAGGAGCATCAGAAGGACCCCAGGACGATCGACGAGCTGAGAGCAATGTTCAACAGAAGCTAGCATCATCATTATATCATCATCTAAGAGTCTGGTCGCCTCTGATGGTGTTCTTCGCCAGCGTGACCATGCTAATCCATGTCACAATCTGCCGATCACCAAGGTACTATATGTCGCTGTTAGAATGAGTGAGTTTTAAGACCAAAACATTGCGTGTGGTCTGGGCGAGTGATGCATCATAAGAGTTGTTTCAGAAGTGGGATGTACGGTTGCAGTGGGTGTATGTTGTTGGAGAAAATGTAGTCACCTTGTAATGTCCGAGAGGACTGAACATCTATTGGTTACTGCTACATAACTTTCTTTGGCACACCTGACTGACTGGATTCCATTGATTCTGAAGTGAGGATACTTCAAGAGAAAATAGACCCAGCATCTACCAGTTGGGTTGAGAGCTCGTGGCTTGGGCATTGTATGATTTCTTGGATAAGAATGTATTTGTTGCAATTAGAGAAGTTTCCTTATGTACTGGACACGCTACTGATGCTAATTTGTTCACCCCATTACAATATTAACATAGGGATTACTGCATCTATCTCTTGTTAGGCATGGGAGAAATCCACCACAATTTGCACATGTTACAGCATGACACGAGAGCACCTAAGAACTGGAAGGCTGTAAGGAAAAACTCTGTATATAGTGCAACCATTATAATGCAAGAACACTAAACGAGTGTTGCTGCAAGTTCGTGTGGGAAGGTTTGAAACATCAAGGTTTAAATCAAGTATTGCCTCATATCATTTTTCCATGAATATTCAGAAGAGATCGAACCAGTCTTACTGTACTTGTGGGACGGGTTGCTCCGTGGGTCTCGTGTTTCTTGGCCGATTAACTACCAACCTCCCAGACATAGTATAGATGTCCAGATGTTAGTGTTTGCAGAGCTATGTGTTGACTCCAAACAAATTACAGCATCATGGCAGAGAAGAATGACTCCCAGCATTCTAAAAGAGTGAGATTTGTATGTCTTCCATATCCCTGGCGTGAGAAAAGGCACGAGATCTGTCCACTGAGGATGATTAATACATACTTCCAGGGGGTAGAAAATGACATTGTTGAGGAGTCATCTGTTGGGGTTGTGTTCTCAAAGTCCAGCATCGTTGTGACTGCTGCTGCGACATTTGTTGCCGAAGTGGAAATCTGGGAGGCTTCTCATGTCTCACTCACATGCGCTGCTTCATGACCGGCATCCTCTTACTCTCATCTGTCGAGGTTTCTCTTAAATGACACTAAATCCATAGCATGTAGAGGGGTATTCTGCTCTTTGTTGGGTGAAGGCAGCAGCTGTGTGGCTGAGGAAGCTTCATTACCCATACAGGGTGAAGGCAGCAGCTCTTTGGCTGAGGAAGCTCCACCATCACCCATGTTGGGTAAAGGCAGCAACTCTGTGGCTGAGGAAGCTCCACCATCACCCATGTTGGGTGAAGGCAGCAGCTCTGTGGCCGAGGAAGCTCCACCAACACCCATGTTGGGTAAAGGCAGCAGCTCTGTGGCTGAGGAAGCTCCACCATCACCCATGTTGGGTGAAGGCAGCAGCTCTGTGGCTGAGGAAGCTCCACCATCACCCATGTTGGGTGAAGGCAGCAGCTCTGTGGCTGAGGAAGCTCCACCATCACCCATGTTGGGTGAAGGCTGCAGCTCTGTGGCTGAGGAAGCTCCACCATCACCCATGTTGGGTGAAGGCAGCAGCTCTGTGGCTAAGGAAGCTCCACCATCACCCATGTTGGGTGAAGGCAGCAGCTGTGTGGCTGAGGAAGCTCCACCATCACCCATGTTGGGTAAAGGCAGCAGCTATGTGGCTGAGGAAGCTCCACCATCACCCATGTTGGTGAAGGCAGCAGCTCTGTGGCTGAGGAAGCTCCACCATCACCCATGTTGGGTGAAGGCAGCAGCTCTGTGGCTGAGGAAGCTCCACCATCACCCACAGCTTGGATGACGCCCACGGCCACCCAGCAGTTGTCTTCTGGTTACATAATCCAAGCCACAGTGCCACCAAGTGGGCAGGGAGGGCAGCTCAAGCTTCAGCTTCAAACATGACAGATGGGCAGGAATGGCAGCCAAGCTCTGCTGACTGGAGGTATGAAAGTTACCTGCAATTTTCACGTAGAAAAACGCCAAAAAAAAAAACAAGACACTCAAATTCTTGTCTCCGGAATCACCTCCTGCATCTCCCCATTACCAAAGGGTACGGCAGACTTACCCTACCCCCTTTTCCTTATCCTTGGATCAAGAGCTCTTCAGCAACAGTGTTGGCCCCATTCCCTTGAAGGGGACCTCGAGTATAATCAATTTTCCATCAACCACAAATATCAAGCTAGTTCACTGGCTGGACACATCCTCACAGCCTTCAGCAAACATAACAGTATTTCACCCTAACTGAGGGTCCACATGTATATAAAAAATATATATATTTTTATTAGCTATAAACGTTGAAGTGAGGTTGAGGCGGGAGGGAGGGAGGGAGACCACTGAGGGAAATGGCGCATTGTTTGGGGTGAGTGGGTCGACCGCTCACCCTCCTGGTGTGTACTCGAGTTTGGAACCCAAGGAAGAAATGCATTTTTTTAACGAGGCATTCAAGGGGAAGAAGTGAAGCCTTCAAAGGGAATGGAGCCTTCAAGTGGAAAATGGAGCCCTCAAGGAGAGGAGGGGGAATAAGCCTTCAAGGCAAAAAGGGTTCATTCAAGAGAAAAAGGAAGAAATGAGTTATTCAAGAAGTAGAGCCTTCAAGGAAGGAAAGGGAGACTTCAAAGGAGGAAATGGAGCTTTCAAAGGAGGAAATGGAACCTTCAAGGGTGGAAATGAAGCCTTCAAGGGTGGAAATGGAGCCTTCAAGGGTGAAATGGAGCCTTCAAGGGAGAAAATAGAGCCTTCAAGGGAGAAAATAGAGCCTTCAAGGGGAGAAGGGGAAATGAGCCTTCAAGGGGAGGAGGGTTCCTTCAAGAGGAAAAAAGAAGAAATTGGGTATTCATGAAGTAGAGACTTCAAGGGAGAAAATGGAGCCTTCAAGAGAGGAAATGGAGCCTTCAAGGGAAGAAACACAGCCTTCAAGGGATTAAATGGAGCCTTCAAGGGAGGAAATGGAGTCTTCAAGGGAGGAAATAGAGCTTTCAAGGGAGGAAATGGAGCCTTCAAGGGAAGAAATGGAGCCTTCAATGAAGAAATGTGTAGTTCCACACCACCAGCCTGCCAACTGTCTTGGTTTGCAAGGAAATTCCATATGGACACATTTAACTGCCGCTAATTCTGAATAGCTACGGCAGCTCCCTTATTGTTGGGCAAGAAGGGTGTCAGTATTATCTCTGGGCAATACAGGAGTCAGTACCATTGCTAGTATTATTGCAAGACAATAAGGGAACCAGTATTATTTAGGTAGTATAGAAACTAGTGTTAGCTAACGATAGTTTCCCAAATCACTTCACATAAAAACATTCTTTAATCCTAAGAGGGAATGTTCACCATCGTGTACAAAATATTCTTTCCAGAAAAAGACTGGAACAACAATTCATTTTTACCTATATATATATATATATATATATATATATATATATATATATATATATTTACTAGGTTTCTAGAAGAGTTTTTCAATATTTTTTTCACATTCTATTTTTTTTTTTTTCAAAATTGATGATTCAAGATTTTTTTTTCCTTGAGGTAATGAGTCTCGCTCCTGATAACACTCATTTATTTCATGTTTCTGAGGTTTCAGATATTCAGGAAAGGTTCCTAGTTTGCATTAGCTGATTTTATTTCAGAACAGGTGTGCTAGAACAGGTGTTCTCGAACAGGTATCTCGAAAAGGTGTTCTTCTATGCGTTCTTCCAGAGCAGTTCGTGAAGAACATGTTTCCTTCCAGAGTAGGTGTTCTTCCAGAACGTACTTTAGAGCAGGTGTTATAGGACAACAGGTGTTCCACCAGAACAGGTCAGACGTTGCAGAGCAGGTGTTCTTCCAGAACAGGTACTTATCAAAACAGAAGTTTTTCCAGAACTGATAATCTTTCACAGCATGTGTTCTTTCAGAACACAGGTGTTATTTCAGAACGCCTTCCGGAAAGGTGTTCTTCCAGAACACAGGTGTTATTTCAGAACAACGCCTTTCAGAAAGGTGTCCTTCCATTTGTTCTTCCGGAAAGTGTTCTTCCAACAGGTTTTTTTTCCAAAACAAGTGTTTTCCAGAACAGGTGTTGTTGAGGAATAAAAGCAAAGGTCAGTAACGTTACAGGAACAATTCACCAAACACCAACACAGAACAAGTCTTGTCCCATTTCTGCTATTTCGTCACATTCAGTACCCAGGGCCACTCCCTTCCCTGATCATGCATCTCTCTTACTCCAACAAACTCATACTATCGAGTCTCATGTTAAAGATGCCTTCTTCACCCATTCAGTTCGTCGCTTATCACCTTGCCCTTCTCTTAAATCACCTACTGATATTGTCACTCCTGACAAAGGCAGTTCGGTGGCTGTCCTCAGCCACTCGCTTATACGTCTCTTGTTTCAGATCCTCTTGATCACATCAAGAGAATTTTCAACCTTAAACTTCGTCCTGTCTCTAATCTCTATCCATCCCCCTATCTACCTTCTCAGTATGGTCTTCTATAACCCACAAAGTTGGCATTCATCATCACACCATCATTTCCTTTAGAGGTTCTGTCTCCTGTCCTTTTGCCTCCACGATGACTAAAACTATCACTCAGCTCTTTTTCTTCTCACCTCCGTCACTCTCAAGACTTTATGGAACGTGTTGGCCCATATCCGACCATATCAGTCTCTCTCTACTTATGTTCATCTTAATCTCAGTTGTCTGAAGTGAAGGGTAATGAAGGGCCACTTCATCTTATACTCACTGGTCTCCTTGATCTTATTTGTCTTTGTGTGAACCTGAACTTTTTTTTTTTTCCTTTCAAGGTAATTTTTTTTCTCAAACCTCTGGTGTTACTATGGGTTCTCCTCTATCTCCTGTTCTCACTAAACTCTACATCGAGCATATTGAAAGTATTCTACTGTTGGTATACGTCCTTCTCTTTGACTTCACTACGTAGATGATGCCTTTTCTCTTTGCCACATGACTGATTTCTTCCAACCATTTTTAAATGTCCTTAACAGTCTCGCTCCTGCTATCAAGTTCAAAGCTGAAGTGGATTCTAACTCTTTGCTTCCTTTCCTTGATGTCTCTGTTTACCACTCTGTGATAGGCTTTTATTTTTCCATTTCTTATCATGCTCTTGTCAATAAAAATGTTCTAGTTTCACTCTTCCTCCCTAGACTTTGAAATCTCTCCTCGCAGCTCGTTCTCTCGTTGCCTGCCCTCCCTATTTCAAAACTCCGTCTACTATTATGCTAAACTGAGTTTCCTCTCAAACTCACCTCTCTTGTGAAATCTCCTGTCCTTTGCCTTCTCTACATTTCCAGTCTCCCAGATCTTAACAACACCTTCTGTTCTCCAGATATCAAACTTTTTTTTTTTCGTCAATTTAATACCATTCGTAGTAATTTTCTTCCTACTTCTCCTTCCATCACTGATTTTTCCCGTGTTTACTCTATTGAGAAGGACCTGCCTTGTATGGGCCAGTAAGCCTGCTGCAGTGTTGCTCCATTCTTATGTTCTTGTCCTCTCCAATATTGTGGTGAAAGTGGTCGCTAACTTTCTGACAGACTTTAAGAGCACAAAAGAGGTGTTAGCATTGCCGAAAACCTTTTTTCATGTCATGTCAGAGATAACAGCCACCCTATTAACTTGTCCTATGCTAGATGTGCCTACCTTTTAGCCTTCAAAGACCTCGTTGTGTCGAATCCGCCCTTATACACAACTTTGCTCACATAAATCTTAGTCCTGGCTTTGCTTTTGTAGAAGTCTCCTTTCTCAATAATATTGCCAAATTCTCTAATCTTCAGAACACTCGTCTCTTAACCTGACCTTTAAATGTTCTTCTTTCCTCTTGATCTGTCTTGCACTTTCTCTGCCTTCCCTGTCTTCTGAATTTCCCTTTTCTTGCTTCCTTTTCTTTCCTAGCTTGGGCTAGTCGGAATACCATAGTTTTTCCTCTGCTCCCTTGATGACAGGTGTTAGTGTTGAGATACTTCAGTCTCCATCACCTGGAAATGTAATTTTCTCCATTACTTCATCCACAGTCCTACCTGACATGGGCCGTTACGTCTCATACATTGCTCCTCTGGTTTTGGTTCTGTACTTTTTCTACTACTATAATTGCTACATATTCTTTCATTACTATATTTTACATTATTACTTCTACCACTACTAAGTACTGTTACTTTATTACTGCTACCACCATTTACTGCTCAGGGTATATCTGCCACGATGGTATTGGCCAAAGGAAGTTTTGTTTACCCCGTGGGTAACTGAACGCGACCAGTGGGTCAGACAAGCCACCCAGGAGAACAAAATTGAAATTCCCCTAAAATGAAAATAACCAATGAAAAATAATTAAATGAAAAAAAAAAAAAATGAAAAAGGAGGGTACGGTGTTAGTGGGTAGCTTTATTAAGTAGTGCACAGGAGCGAAGCCTGATTTGGGCCTAAATAGAAAAATACTTGTTTGGAATTTTAACCCGAAGGGTTAGCCACCCATGATAACTCAAAGTCAGTGCATTATCGAGGACTGTCTTATTTCCATTGAGGCCCTGATCTTGTCCCCCGGATGTAACCCACTGTATGCCCAGTTGGGTTCATATTTCGCGGCACAATGGTGCTGCCATCTATAGGTCTACCAATCTCACCCTGCACCACACATCCTCTGTCTCACTCTGGCAGCCGACGTCACTCAGTCAACACCCAGGTACTTACTGCTAGGTGAACAGGGCAGCAGGTGTAAGGAAACATGCCCAGCGTTTCCACACATGCCGGAGATCGAACCACGGACACTCAGTGTGTGAGGCGAGAGTGTTGCTAACTGATCCACGGGACACCATACCAAGCCCCAATGACCCATTGTGCCATAAAAGGAATAAGGTTGCCAAGGATGTAAAGAGGCAGCGCCCGGCTTGAGTGCTAGCAACTGGTAAGGCTAGGTTATCAAAACTTTACAAAGATAAAAATCAAATAATAACTGAAGGAGGCTGCTCTTAGCAAGAGCTAGTTAACTATCCCAGGGTGCACCCCCTAGCCACGCCTCGGGGTGCAAAGGCAATCCTGTAATAAGCTACTCCCGCCCAGCACCTGACCAGGGAACCCATCAGAAGCAGCATCACGAGAGAGCGGTATGCAGATACCGGTGATGGTGTCAGACCTTATTATTTCAGTGCGCATAGAGCAGCCAGTCCTCGGGACTTGCATCACTCATAACATGAATCATTCAGTTGCTTTCCTCGTGTTCAAAGACCACATTTATCCTGTAGAGAGACTGGGTCTAGGTTAGAGGCCTCACTGAGCATGTTTCCATATCCCCGGTGGTACGTCCCAGAGCTTTAACAGCATGTACGTTTTCTTTCACATACCCGCCTCGCCAATTCATAGTAATTGAAGAGAGGGTAACATAGGTGATAACCGGTTTTCCAAGTCCACCAGAGAATAGTAAGGATACCGTATCTCCCGCATTTACGCTCATGCATGCAAGAGAGCTGAAAACTATCCACGTAGGCCTCGTCTCATTTCCAGGTAATGATATCTGACTTGTGAAATATATCTTCAAAGGGTATAACTAATATCCTTGTTGCCTCAGTGCCGTCCACATACAAACTTTGTGACATTGTCGACTCTTTTTTTTTTACACACGAGTTCTAGGACACATTTGTGAATCATGGTCTAGTGTTCCGGATCCGTTGCAAGAGTTGCAGATCCCGGCACCAGGTCTTTCTCTAAATGCCCTAAATAAAGCTGCAGAAGCAACCAGTCAGAGTTAAATGGCATGGCATTTAAGAGACTGGTCCCAAAGAACAACCAGTAGTGACCAGATGAACATTACACTTTGACATATCAATCCCATCACAAGTGTTATGTAGATTCAGACACCACGCCAGGGAGCGTTCACTCTCAAAAAATACCTCGGAACTAATGACCTTGGCAGTTCCGGCCGAGCGCTGGATCCTCCTTTGGATGACGGGTTCTCAGGCTGCTGCCCTCACCTCATCGTCCATAGAGGTAAGCAATAAGATTAAACGCTTAGTTTTTGTATGCATATAGTGAAGACAAAATACAGTAAGTCCAATCAAACATCTGTGACTTGAGCATTAAAGAACGAAATTGGGATATCTTGTGGTAGATAGAGCCATTTGTGAACGCTCTGGCGAACCTGTTGATCCAGTCTTCCCAACTGAGTCTTAAACACTCGCCCGAGGACAAAGCTGTGGGTGAGCTGTGGTACCATGTATTACCAGAGGAGTGTAATCCTCTGCTGCAGCTTGGGTGGGGAAAGGGGTGGGAAAGCACAATCATGTTTCGGAGGACCACCTCTAATAAGAAACGACAGGAAAATCCCTGCTTCTGAGCCAGACAAGCATCCCCTAATACTTGTACCTGTCAGTAGCCCATGGTGCTGATGGGTGAGCCATTAACCTAAAATGGTTTGTCATTACTTACATGCCATCATTCTTTGCATCCTTTAGCCTCAAGGCTCATCGAACTTCACTTCACTTCGTTGATTTCAAGGCATCGCCCGGCCAGAGTACTGCACACAGTGTTGATCGCTACGTCATCACAAGATTAAAAAGAATCGGAGAAAGCGGGTTCCCTTGGTTCACTCAACATGTGATCCGGGTCTCCTCGGAGCTTTCCCGCTGGTTAGTGATGATGGTTGATGCACCATTATAGCGCGACATTATCAGTGTCTTGACAGGCGATAGTATGCTATCCTCACCAGGCATCGGCTAATAGTGTGATGTGACGCACTGGCAAAAGCCTTTGTCATATCAAGGAAAGCCAGGTGGCGTGGTCGAGCGCAATGGCTTTACTCAGTATCACGAGGTTTTCAGTGTACTCATCAGTGGGGACGAATGCTTCCTGCCAATATTGTCTGCTAGGATCTCACGAAACAGCCTGACTACGGGTGAGGCTGCTGTCTTTGGGCTACTAAGGGTTGGGTAGTTTAGATATAACTGTCCTATTCGCAAGAAAAGAAACAAACAATGAGCTCTTGACCATCCACAAGTTAAACCTCATGTATAGGACCGGGACTGGGATTGCTTTTATCATATAAGGAATGCCGTCAGGACCAGGGTAAGGGGAGGGACAGGGGATTTTCAACTTTTAAACGCCTCAAAAACCTCCTATGCATTGAAAGGCTTCCCGATTTCAGACTTAGTGGTCTCATAGGAGACGGCCTAGAGAAGAGAACGCCTTTCCCTTTCTCCCAGCCTTCTATTCAAAATGGGAAGAGCTGGTCTGGTGACAATGAGGGAAAGTTATTCTCCAGTTCCCAGAGAGGACACTCCGTGGCTGCTAACCAAATGTTCTTATTATACTACTGCTAATTCCAAACCACCACTACGCGCCGCGCTGCCGCGCGCCGCGCGCAACAGCAACGCGCGCGCGCGCAGCCAGCAGCGCAACACGCGACGCGCGCAGCAACGCAGCAGCAACAACAACAACAACCAACAGCGCAGCAGCAGCAGCAGAACAGCAACACAGCAACAACAGCAGCAGCAGCAACAAAGCAGCCAACAGCAGCAGCAGCAGCAACACCAGCAACAACAACAAAACAACAACAGCAAGCAACAGCAACAAGCAACAACAACAGCAGCAGCAACAGCACGCATGCAACAACAACAAACAACAACAGCAACAGCAGCAGCAGCAGCAAACAGCAGCAGCAACAAGCAGCAACAACAAACAACAGCACAACAGCACAACAACAGCAGCAGCAACAACAACAGCAGCAACAACAAACAGCAACAACAACAACAGCAGCACGCAAAGCAAAGCAACAACAGCAGCAACACAGCAACAACAACAACAGCACCAACAACAGCAAGCAGCAGCAGACAAGCAAAACCAGCACCAACCAGCACACAACAACAGCAGCAGCAACAGCAGCAACAACAGCATGGCAAAGCACAGCAACCAGCAGCAACAACAGCGCAGCAGCAGCAACCCGCAACAACAAACACAACAGCAGCAACAGCAGCAGCAACCCGCGCCGCCACAACACAGCAAACACAACCAGCAACAAACAAGCAACAGCAGCGGCAGCAGCAACAACACAGCAACAACACACAGCACAGCACGCGCAACAACAGCAGCAGCAGCAACAGCAGCAACAACAACAACCAAAACAAAACAAACAGCAGCAAAGCAAAGAACAGCAACAACAACCGCGCCAACACAACAACCCAAAGCCGCGCGCGCGGGGCGCGCCAACAACGCCGCGCTCTCGCTCTAACAGCAACAACCCCAAAAACCACAGCAGCGGGGGAACAAAACAAGCAACAGCAACAACCAGCAGAACAGCAAAACAACCCGCGCAACCGGGGCGCGCGCCCGCCTGCGCCGCGAATGGCCGCCCAACAACAACAACAACCAACAGCCCGCGCAACAACCAACAACAACAACCCAAAAACAACAAGGGAACAACACAGGGGGCAACAGCAGACAACACAACAACAACAGCAGCAAGCAGCAACAGCAACGCTGCCCCCGCCCCAAAACCCAAAACCCCGCAACAGCAACAACTGCCCACAACAGCAACAGCCAGCCACCACCCAACAGCAGCAGCAACAAAGCAACACAACGGCAGCAGCCCAACAACAACAACACACAACACAACAACACCGAGCAACAACAGCACAACAACAACAACAACAAACAACAGCAACAGCAACAGAAACAACAGCAGCAGCAACTGCTTTGCTTCAACAACCCACACAGCAAACACCAACAAAGCAACAGCAGCAACAGCGCAAACCAGCAACACACAAACAGCAGCAACAGCAGCAGCAGCACACAACAGAACCGGGAGCAGCAACAACACAACAAACCCACAACAACAGCAAACAGCAAACAAACAACGGAAGCCGGCAGCAACCAGCCCACTGCTGGTGCGCTGCCAGAACAAAAGCAACAACGCGCCCCTTTGTTTTGCTACTACTACTACTGCTCTTACTGTAAAGTCCTTCAGCGTTTTCTGTGTAAGCGCTGTATGACCCTGGTGGTTTAGCGCTGACATCTGTTCAGGAACAGATGTTAGACGTCCAGAACATGTGTTCTTCAAGAACAGGTATCAGACTTAACATGTGTTCAAGAACAGGTTTAAGACTTCAAGAACACGTGTTCAAGAACAGGAATTAGCCTTCCAGAACAGGTGTTCTTGCAGGACACATGTTCTTGAAGAACATGTTTTCTTGCAGGACATGTGATCTTCTGAACATATTGCAGGACCGGTGTTCTTGCAAAACAGGTGTTCCTGCAGGTGTCACTCCCGAGAAAATCATTTGCCTCCCCCAGGCATGTGTTGTCCTCCTCTGGTCTGTGTTACCAACAAGGCAAATGGTTGTCCTCTTAAAGATTTAATTTTTCCAGGTTAAGTCTCCCTCCACGCCACCCTCCACTCCACCCTCCTTGCCTCCCTCCACGTCACCTTCCACGCCACCTTCCATGAAACCCTCCACGCCTCCCTCTACGCCTCCCTCTACGCCACTGCCATGCCATTCTCCACGCCTCCCTCTACGCCATTCCACGCCACCCTGCAAGCCTCCCTCTACGCCACTTCCATGCCACCCTCCACGCCTCCCTCTACGCCACCATCCACGCCACCCTCCATGCCACCCCCACGCCTCCCTCTATGCCACCTTCCCGCCTCTTTCTGCACCCTTTCCCGCCACCCTCCACCCCACCCCCACGCCACCACCCCGCCACCCTCCATGCCTCCCTCTACGACACCATCCACGCCACCCTCATCGCCTCCCTCTACGCCACCTTCCACGACACCCTCCACGCCACCATCCAAGCCTCCCTCCACGTCACCTTCCACGCCAACTTTCCCATGCCTCTATGTGTTGTTGGGGTTCTTTGATTTTGGTAATAAATAAAAATGAGCTTGGTATGGTAACATTTAATGGGGCGTTAGATATATGGGAGCTGGGGTCTATGCCTATGTCCGCCTGCTACGCCTATCAGGGAACGGGCTGTTTGGGCCCGGGACTGGGGCGTTCAAAGGGGGGCCCATGCTTGGCTTCCCGATCACATGGGCGGGGGGTTTGGGGGGTCCCCGAACAGCCATGGTGCAGCCGTTAAGGGGAAAACAAACCGTACAGCTCGGGCATGCTTTTTGGGGTCCGACATAAAATATACAAACTAAGGACAACAGGCAACAACTCTCAGCTGATTCTATACAATGTCCCCAAATACACAACAGTTGAACATTATCTTCACATGGAATTTTTTCTTTTAACAATCTACATTACTATATGATGCATCCAAAAACATAGGAATTAATTAAATGAGCTCATACTACAAAATCATGATAAAAAAAATAAAAAAAAATTTTTCGATTGAACTTGTCTTCACGTGATCTCCAATTCTGGGGGAAATATTTACAAGAAGGTAGTGATTAACAGACAAAAAGGAGATCTGGTTCGCTCAAATCTATACTGGTTTTAAATTCCCCCAAATTTGGGGGGAAATTGAAACACACACAAAAAAATTGAATGATACTAAGTAGATATTATAACCCCCCAGTTTTTAAAACTTTTTACATTATTTATTTTTCAGGTTATTTACATTTAACCCCAACTCTGCTAGGGTGAGATTGATATAGGCTGTATAAAATTTCATCTCTGGGTGGATCAAACTCCCCTTTCAATAGGTAACTCAACTTCCCCATTGAGGAGGATCTACACTGGTATCCACAAATGATACTTTTTGGATTTTTTAAAACTTTCGTTTTCGTAGGGAATAACGACATTCAGGTTGATCTGACTGATCATTAG
>WNWK01022693.1:0-27500 GCA_009830355.1 Cherax destructor
TTTCTTAAATTTTTTCCCAAAAAAAAAAACCCAAAAAAAAATTTTTTTTGTTTAAAAAAAAAAATTCCAAAAAAACCTTAAATTTTCCCCCCCGAAAAAAAACTTAAAAAAAACCCCCCAAAAAAAAAAATTAAACCTTCCAAAAAAACTAAAAAAAAACCCCCTTTAAAAGCACCTTTAAAAATTTTTTTAAAAAATTTTTTTTAAAAAAAAACCCCCAAAAAAAAACCCAAAAACCCTTTTAAAAAAAATTTTTTTTTTTTTTTTTAAAAAAAAAATACAATTTTAATTTTTTTTAAAAAATTTTTTTTTTAAAAATTTTTTTTTTAAAAAATTTTTTAAACCTTTTTCCAAAAACCCCCCCAAAAAAAATTTTTCCCTTTTCAACCCTTTTAAAAAAAAAAAAAACCCCCAAAATTTTAAACCCAAAAATTTTTCCTTTTAAAAAAATTTTAAAAAATTTAAAAAAAAAAAACCCCTTTGAAATTATTTAAAAAAATTTTTTTTTTGAAAAACCCCCCCCAAAAAAAAAAAGGGGGTTTTAAAAAAATTTTTTTTTTAAAAAAATTGAAAATTTGGGAAAAAAATTTTTTTAAAAAAAAAATTTTTTTTTTTAAAAAAATTTTTTTCCCTTTTTTTTTAAAAAAAAGTTTTTTTTAAAATTTTTTTCCCCCCCCAAAAAGGGAATTTTTTTTCCCCAAAAGGGTTTTTTTTAATTTTTAAAAAAAATACCAAAAGGGAACCCCAAAAAGGGGGGGTTTTTTCCCCTTTTCCCCCCAAAAAAAACCAAAAAAAAAAATTTTTTTAAAAATAAAACCCCCCCCCGGGGTTTGGGGAAATTTTAAAAAATTTTTTTTTTTTTAAAATTTTTTTTTTAGGGGTTTATGGAAAAAAAAAATTTTTTTGTTTAAATTTTTTTGGGGTTTGGGGTTTTAAAAAAAAAAAAAAAAAAAAAATTTTTAATTAAAAAAAAAAACCAAAACCCCCATTTTTTTAACCTTTTTAAATTTTTAAAAAATTTTTGGGAAAATTTTTTGGGGGAAAAAAATTTTTTTTTTAAAAAAAATTTTTTGGAAAACCCTTTAAAAAATTTTTTTTTTTGGGAAAAAAAAAAACCCCCCAAAAAAAAAAAAAAAATTTTTTTTTTCCCCCCAAAAGCCCGGGGTTTTTTTTTTTTTTTCCCTGGAAAAATTTTTTCCCCCCAAAAAAGGGGGGGGGGGGAAACCCCAAAAAGGAAAAAAACCGGGAAAAAACCCCCCCCCCCTTTTTAAAAAACCCCCAAAAAACCCCCCCAAAAAAAAAGCCCCTTTTTTGGGGTTTAAAAGGGGGGGCCCTTTTTTTCCCCTTTTAAACCCCCCCTTTTTTTTTTTTGGGTTTTTTAACCCCCTTTTTTAAAAATTTTAAAAAAAGGGGGGAAAAACCAAAATTTTTCCAAAAAATTTTAAAAGGGGCCCCCTTTTTTTTTCCCTTGGTTACTTTGGGTTTTGGGGGCCGAAAAAGGGGAAAAAACAAAACCAAAAAAAAGGGGTTTTTTACCAAAAACCCCCCCAAAAAAAATTTTTTTTTAAAAATTTCCCTTTTTTTTAAAAAAATTTTAAAAAAACCCCTTTTTTTTTCCCCTTTAAAAAAGGGGGTGGAAAAAAACCCGGGCTCCCCCGGGGGCCCTTTTCCTCCCCGGTGGGAAAAACCCTTTTTAAAAAAAAATTGGGAAAAAATTTTTTTTTCCCCCGAAAAGGGAAAAAACCAAAAGGGGGAAAAAATTTTTTTTATTTTTGGTTTCCCAAAATTAAAAATTTTTTATTTAAAAAAAATTTTAAAAAAAAAAGTAATTTTGAAATTTTAAAAAATTTAAAAAACCCCAAAAAAAAATTTTTTAAAAAAATTTTTTTTTAAATTCTCCCTTTTTTTTTAAAAAAAAAAATTTTTTTTTTTGTTCCTTTAAAAAAAAAAAACCGGGTTTTTAGGGGGGGTTTTTTGGGGGGGAAAAACCTTTTTTCCAAAAGGGTTTAAAAAAAATTTTTTTTTTTTTTGGGGGGGGTTTTTAAATTTTCCCCTTTTTTAAAAAAAAAAATTTTTTTTTAAAATTTCCCCCTTAAAAAATTTTTTTTTTGGGGGGGGAAAATTTTTTAAAAAAAATTTTTTTTTTTCCCCAAATTTTAAAAAGGGGGGTTTTTTAAAAAATCCCCAAAAAACCCCCCCAAAAAAAAAAAAAGGTTTTAAAAATTTTTTTAAAAAAATTTGGGAAAAGGGGGGGGGGGGGGGGGAAAAAAAAAAACGGGGTTTTTCCCTTTTTCCCCCCCCGGGGGGTTTTTTTAAAAAAATTTTTTTTTTCCGCAACCCAAAAAAAATTTTAAAAAAAAATTTTTTTTTTTTGGGGGAAAAGGGAAAAAATTTTTTAAAAAATTTTTTTTAAAGATTTTAAAAAAAAAAATTTTTTTTTTTTTTTTTAAAAAAACCCCCCGGGGGCCCAAAATTTTTTTTTAAAAACCCCCCCCCCCAAAAAAAAAAAAAAAAAAAAACCCCCCGGGTTGGGGGAAAAAAAAAAAGGGGGGTGGCCCCCCTTTTTTTTTTTTTTCCCCCCCTTTTTCCCCCGGGGGGGGAAAAAAAAGGGGGGGGTTTTTTTTTTTTTAAAAAAAACCCGGGGGGGTTTTTTTGGGGAAACCTTTGGTTTTTTTTAAAAAAAGGGCCCCTGGTTTGGGTTTTTTTGGGGGTTTTTTTTTTTTAAAAAAAAAGGGGGGGCTTTTTTGGGGGGTTTGCTATTTTTTGGGGGGTTTTTTTGGGGGGGAAAGGCCCCCCCCAAAAAAAAAAAAACCCCTTCCCCCTTTTAAAAAAAAAACCCCTTTTTTAAAAACCCCCCCTTTTTTCCCCCCAAAAAAATGTTTCTTTTGGGGGGGAAAAAAAAAAACCCCCCCCTTTTTTTTGGGTTTTTTCCCCCGGGGTTTTTTTCAGGGAAAAAATTTTTTTTCACTTTAAACCCCCGGGGGGGGGGTTTTTGGGGGCCCCAAAAAAAAAAAATTTTTTTTTAAAAAAAATTTTTTATTTTAAATTTTTCCCCCAAAAAAAAATTTAACCTTTTTTTCAAATTTTAAAAAAAAAAATATTTTTTCTTAAAAAAAAAATAAAAAAATTTTTTAAAGAAAAAATTTTTTTTTTTTTAAAGGTTTCCCAAAAAAAAATTTTTTGGGGGGTTTTTTCCCCCTTTAAAACCCCGGGTTTTTGATGGTTTTAAATTTTTTTTTAAAAAAAACCAAAATTTTTTAAAAAAAAGGGAAAAAAAAAAAACAAAAACCCCCCAAAGGGCCTTTTTAAAACCCCAATGGGAAAAAAAATTTTTTTTTAAAAAAATTTTTTTAAAAAATAAAATTTTTTTGGGGGGCAAAAAAAAAACCCCCCCTTTCCCCTTTTTTTTTTTTCCCCGAATTTCCCCCGGGGTTAAAGGAAAACCCTTTATTTTTCCCCCCCTTAAAAAACCCCCCCAAAAAAGGGGGAAAAAAAAGGGGTTTTTAAAAAAAAAAGGGGGGGGGGTTTTTTGGGGGGAAAAAAAAAAGGGGGAAAAAGGGAAAAAAAAATTTTTTAAAAAGATTTTTTTAATTTTTACCTTTTTTAAAAAAACCCCAAAAAGTTTTTCCCTTTTTCCCCTTTTTTTTTTTTCCCCCGGGGGGTTTTTTTTTTTTTTTTTTTTTTTCCCTTTTTTAAAAAAAAAACCAAAAAAAATTTTTTTTAAAAGGGTTTAAAAATAAAAAAAAATTTTTTTTTTTTTGGGGGTTAAAATTTCAAATTTTTCCCTAACCCCCCCTTTTTTTTTTTTAAAAAAAAAATTCCCCGAATTTTTTTTAAAAAAAAAATTTCCCCTTTCCCCCCAAAAAAATTTTTTGGGGAAAAAAAAGGGGCCGGGGGTTTTTTTTTAAAAAAAAATTTTTTTTAATAAATTTCCAAAACCCCCCCCGGAAAATTGTTTTTGGGGGGAAAACCCCCCCAAAAAAAAAAGGGAAAAAAAAAAATTTTTTTAAAAATGGAATTTTTTTAAAAAAAATAAAAGGGGAAAATTTCCCTTTTTAAAAAATTTTTTTTTTTTTTTTTTTTTTTCCGGTTTTAAAAAAAATTTAAAAGTTTTGGAAACCCCCCCAAAAAAAAATTTTTTTTTCAAATTTTTTTTGGGGGAAAAAAAGGGGGGAAAAAACCCCGGGGGCCCCCTTTCCGGTTTAAATTTAAATTTTTAAAAATTTTTTTTTTTTTTTTTGGGAAAAAAAAACCCCAAAAAAAAAAAAAAAAAAAACCCCTTTTCCCCCCCAAAAATTTTGGAATTTTTTAAAAGGGTTTTGGAAAACAAAAATTTTTTAACCCCCGGGGGGGTTGGGGGGGCCCCCGGGGGGGGGGGGGCAAATTTTTGGGGTTTTTTAAAAAAATTTTTTTTTAATTTTAAATTTTTTAAAAAAAAAATTTTTTTTAAAAAAATTTTAAAAAACCCTTTTTTGGTTAAAAAAAAATTTTTAAAAAAAGGAAAAATTTTATAAATTTTTTAATTTTGGGGAAAAATTTTTTTTAAAAAAAAAAAAAATTTTTTTTTTTTTTTTACCCCTTTTTAAAAAAAACCCCCCCCCCTTTAAACCCTTTTTTTTTTTTTAAAAAAAAAATTTAAATTTAAAATTTAAAAAAAAAAAAATTTAAAAAAAGGGGGTTTTTTAATTTTTTGGAAATTTTTTTCCAAAGCCCAAAATTTTTTGGGGGGGTTTTTTTTTATAAAAATTTTTTTTAAAAAAAATTTGGGAAAAAAAAAGGGTTTAAAATTTAAAAAAACAAAAAAAATTTTTAAAATTTAAAATTTTTTTTTAAAAAAAGGGGGTTTTTTTTTTTTTTAAATTTCTAATTTTTTTAAGGGAAATTTTTAAAAAAAGGTTTTTAAAAAAAAAAAAAAAAAAAAAAAATTTTTTTTTTTTTTTTTTTTTTAAAATTTTTAAAAAAAAAAATTTTTTTTTTTAAATATTCTCAGTTCGGGATAGAACCATCATTCCTCTATACCCCAAGTGAAAGAATCATGCTGCTAAGTGATAAATACTCTTGCATAAACGCATTATATATTGTCAATAACTTACTCCTGAGATATTGGCACTTACAGGCTTGGGAAGGGTTAGCCACCTTTTCAGAGCAAGCATAGATCCCACCATACTTATCTACGGCTGTAAGGCCACTGAGGTGTCTGCTGCAGCTCACACACACCAATTTCTCAGAGGTTGCCATGTAGTGTATTTAAATGAAACAATCATAAAAACGCAATTTTAGGGGTAAAAACTGACTAATCAGCAACATGTCTTTTTGCTGACACAAAAAAAAAACTTTTTAGTATAAACATACTTAGAAATATGATAGAAATAAGCATGATTGCATCAACTTGTTGCCAGAATGATGCACTAGTTTTTGGTAAGAAAAAATATTTTTCCATAATTTTTCAATTTTAATTTTTTTATATATCGAAAAATGCTCCTCCCCCCCCTCCTTAAGTCCCTTGATTTGTATTTCCTGGAACGTAGGCGAGAGAGATACATTCAAAATTCAAAATTCAAATTTTGTCATAATATGTTACAAAGTGGGTGTACTTATATTATTATACATTTTATGAAGTAGATATTGCTAAAGATGGCTACAATAATATGCCTAGGTATGCCTAGGCTTTTCAGGCAGTCTTATGTGATAGGTCTTACTCAATAGTGACACAATGATTATACTGATATTAAGATTAGGTCATTGTAGTGATTAATAAGGTTTACAAAATTGGAGGTACTGGAAATTCAAACATTTAAGAATTTAATCAATTAGTTTATATATTAATGGTATGTGATGTATTGGCATAATACTGTTTCTATATTGGAGTGTCTTAGGCAAACTTATGACTAGCTTTAAGATTTATGAAGCAATAGTTGTATTAGAATTTTGGTTATCATGTGCAAATTATGTAACTGCTGAGATTTAATATGTATTTTGCTATGGATAAGTGCAAGATAAAGAAGTTTTTATGTGGTTAGCTACCTGTTGGGTGCGTAAGTGAGATAAGATGTTTTAATGGTGCTTTTGAAAATGGAGGTTGTGTCTGCAGTTCTAGAGTTTTCAGGGGCAGGGAGTTCCAGATTTTAGGCCCTTTTATGCATTATTGAATTTTGCATAGATTTAGTCGGACACGGGGAATGTCAAAGAGATGTTTGTGTCTGTATTATGTCTATGGGTCCTGTCACAACTGTCAAGAAAGTGTTTTAGCCTTAGGGTTAAAGTTGGAATTTATGGTTCTATAAATATAGATAGCAGAGTAGTAAGTGTGGATGTTCTGAACAGTGAGTAGGTTTAGGTCTTTAAAGAGTGGGGAGGGGGGATTGTGCTGCCTAGCATTGGATTGCGTGATAATTCTTACTGCAGCTTTTTGTTGGGTTATTATTGGCTTTAGGTGGGTAATTGCTATTGATCCGCATGCACAAATGACATATGTGAGGTAGGGATAGATGAGTGAATAGTATAGTATAATACCATATCTTAGAGAGGATCCCCACAGTTTTGGACACTTTCTTTGTTAAGTGTTGGATATGGGTGCTGAATTTCAGGCTGCTGTCAAGGTGAAGGCCCAGGAATTTCCCCCTCATTATGTTTAGCAATAGGAGTAGTGTTGATCTTAATGTTTAATTGTGCATCACCTGCTCTGTTGCCAAACATAATATAGAAGGTCTTATCAGTGTTGAATGTAAGTTTATTGGCTGTCATCCATGTTGATATTTTTATTAATTCGTTGTTAACAATGGTATTGAGCATGGCAAGATTTGGGTGGGAGATGACATAAGTTGTGTCATCAGCAAAGAGTATTGGTTTCAAGTGTTGTGATACATTGGGAAGATCATTGATGTATAAGAGGAAGAGCAGGGGACCAAGGACACTTCCCTGTGGTACTCCAGTGTCAAGTGGTTGTGTTGTAGAGGATGTGTCTTTAATGGTGACATACTGATACCTATTAGTGAGGTAGGATTTGAAGTATGCAAGTGCATGACCTCTTATTCCGTAGTGGTCAAGTTTGTGGAGTAGGATGCCATGGTTTACTGTGTCGAAAGCTTTCCTTAGGTCAATAAAAAGTCCTAATGGATATTCCTTATTTTCGAGTGCTATGTAAAGCAGGTCTATCATTTTTACTATTGCATCATTAGTGCTTTTATTTTTCCTGAAGCCAAATTGGCAGGGGTTGAGTATGCTTTGTGTCGTTATAAACGAGTATAATCTCTTGTGCAAAAGTTTCTCGAAGATTTTGGATAGCAACAGTAAGTTTGATATTGGACTATAGTTGTTTACGTCTGTGGGGTCACCACCTTTGTGTATTGGTGTAACCCTTGCTGTTTTGAGTAGTGTCGGGAAAGTGCTAGTTTCTAGTGATTTCTTAAAAAGTAATGAAATAGCATGTGAAAGGGTATGAGCTGGCTCGTTTGTATATTAATGGTGGGACTTGAGACAGATGCCCTGATTTATTTTTAAGTGACTTGATTATCATGGTGACTTCAGTGGGTTCAGTAGGTGCAAGATAGAAGGAGGATGGGAAATTCCCATCTAGGTAATCACTTGCTCAGGCATTGGTATCTGGGATTTTACTGGCAAGATTTGATCCTATGGTTGAGAAGAAGTCATTTATCTTGTTTACTGTATCAATAGGCTGTAGTGGTGTTTCGTTTGGTTTAGTTAGGACAATATCCCTAGTTTTTTTTCAGTTTGTGGGTGCCCATAATCTGTGAGTGTTTTTTCCAGGTCTTTTTTTATATCTCCTCTTGTTTCAGTGAATCTGCTGGATTTAGATTTTAGATTTTGCCACCGAAGTGGCTAGTTTATTGTGCACCCCATATCCATCCTGTGGACGGCATCCCTAGTTTTGAAGGTTCTCATTATCCATCGTATCATTTTCCTAGCAGATGCAGTAGATACATTGTTGTGGTCTTTGATGGTGAGATCGTCTGACATTATCACTCCCAGGTCTTTCACATTACTTTTTTGCTCTATTGTATGGTTAGATTTGTTGTATACCTTGATACAGTTTTAATTTCCTCAAGTTTTCCATATCTGAGTAGTTGAAATTTCTCTTCATTGAACTTCATATTGTTTTGAGTGGCCCATTTGAAGATTTGGTTGATGTCCGCTTGGAGTCTTGCTGTGTCTTCAATGGAGGACACTGATATGGCAATTCAGGTGTCATCCTCATATCTGTCTACATCAGATATGAGGATGAGGAATAGAATGGGAGCGAGTACTGTGCCTTGTGGAACAGAGCTTTTCACTGTAGCTGACTTGGACTTTACTCTGTTTACTATTACTCTTTGTGTTCTATTTGTCCTCACTTAATCCCATTTATTTCTCCCCACTGAAACTCTCCTACCCCCTTCAGCTTTGTTTCACTTAGAGCTACAACATCCATTTTCTATTTCTTGCATTTGTTAGTGCAGCTTGGAATGTACTGAGAAGGTCTGGGGTTCTACACTCACGGTATGCTTTACCAATCCTCCTAGCTGCATGTGTTAAATTGCGTAGCTATGGGTCATTATAATATTTACATTGGTTTTTATTGTCATTTCTAGTGGAAGGTTTATGTTGTCTTTTCCTGCCCACTTGATCTGTGAGTACAGTCTCAATAGCGGTAACTAGATCATTGAATTTTTGTGTGCCAGTGGGCTCATAATCTTTATACCATTGATCCAAGTGGTTAATAAAGTTTTCTTTGTGTTCTGGGTTGAGAATAAGTTTCCTCCTTCTGTATTTAGCTCCTTGGTTGCTTGAGATATGATCAAGATTGACAGTTGTAAGTCTTGGGAAGTGATCAGATAGAAGATCATCAACTATAACAGAGTCATGCATCGTATATGATGTATTAAATCCAAGGCACAGATCTAGTATGCCTCCATATATGTGAGTGGGCTCAATAGTGCCTACAATACGAACATTATCATGCTCATTTAGAAATTTCACTAGTTTAGTTCCATTGGTGTTTGTTATAGACCCACCAATATTCTTATGTCTGGCATTAAAATCTCCAAGTATGAGGGTAGGTTCACTATTGATGTGATCTGGTAAAGCATCAGGTCGTAAAGCATCAGGTCGAAGCTGGTTTGCTGGGGCATAAAGGTTAAAAATGTTTATGGAAAAGTCGCCTGCTTATAGTCTGACACCATGATACTACATGTTTACTCGACTCTGCAGGGTAAGGAGTGAATGTGGCAAGTTCTTTCTGACATACATCACACAACAGTTGGTTGACCTTAAGTTATAAGCTGCATATCCAGACAACTTTGGTGGAAGTACTCCTTCTTTCAGTCTACATTCCTGCAAACAGATGACATCAATATTCTTGGTTGCACTAATATGATGTAAGTCAGGCAACCGCTTCCTAATAGAAGCAATGTTCCATGAAAAAATTTGTAATCTATCCATTGTAGTGAGTTATTACAATCTCTTGTTCATAAGATGTTAAGACTATTATGCTTTGCCTACAGTGTGCAGACACTTAAGAGCAAATAGCATAGTTTGTACATGCTTATCTTCAGAACCTTTATTTCTAAGCATTTTCCGGCAAATTGGCAGCAAGTTCCAAGGCAACTTTTGAAGCCAAGAGTCATTGGCTTCTTTCTCACAAATGGCTTGAAATTGAACCGAGATTGTTGATGCACTTTTGACATCATCAACCCACTCAGGAGCATCATCTTGACTACATATATTTATTAAACTTGTCAGCACCTGTTCAAGATGCTCAGTTTTTTCCTGCAAGTTTGTTATAATTTGAGGAAGGTCAGGTGAATCAAATGCCTCTCCAGAGGAGGGCTCACTTGACTTAGTTCTTTCTGTAACACCTATAACCTTAACAGGTACTTTGGTTAAATCAGTGCTCTTTGTTGGTGCCTGTGACATGACTACCTCATCATTCATTAAAATCATCATTCATCTGACTCATCTCCAGTGTTGCATATGTGTCTAATTTTACAACTCATAGGTTCTCTGAACCATTCATCTACATTCCTGCTGTTGTATACCTGGAGAGTTCCAAGGGTCAGTGCCCCTGCAGCCCGGTCTGTGACCAGGCCTTATGTTGGATCAGAGCCTGATCAACCAGGCTGTTACTGCTGGATGCATACTGGTCAGGTACCGACTTCAGGTGCCTGTCCAGTGCCTGCTTGAAGACAGCCAGGGTGATTCCTCCTGTGTTACTTGTTGCATTATGTTGCCTGCTGAGTTGTATTTTCTATGTTTTTTGTGCTATCTGTTGTGTTATTGTGTTGCCTGTTTTCCTCTTGTGTTGTCTACTGCACAGTTCTGATCACTGTATTACAGAATGGATATAAATGCATTGGAAAACGTACAAAATAGGATGACAAAGCTGATCCCATTTATCAGAAATCTTCCCTATGAGGGCCCTGAATCTGCACTCTCTAGAAAGGCATAGAATTAGGGAGGATATGATTGAGGTGTATAAATGGAAAACAGAAATTAATCAAGGGGATGTAAATAGCATGCTAAAAATATCTAGTCTAGACAGGCTGCAGAAAACAATATGAAGTTCAATGATGAGAAATTTCAATTACTCAGATACGGAAAACGTGAAGAAATTAAAATCTCTTCGGAGTACAAAACTAATTCCAACCACACAATAGAGCGAAAAACTAATGTCAAAGACCTGGGAGTGATCATGTCAGAGGATCTCACCTTCAAGGACCATAACAAAGTAGCAATTGCATCTGCTCGAAAAATGACAGGATGGATAATGAGAACCTTCAAAACCAGGGATGCCAAGCTCATGTTGACACTTTACAGATCGCTTGTTCTATCTAGGCTGGAATATTGCTGCACACTAACTGCACCTTTCAAGGCAGGTGAAATTGCTGACCTTGAAAATGTGCAGAGAACCTTCACCACACACATAAGTGCGATAAACCACCTCAACTACTGGGAACACTTGAAGTTCCTAAACCTGTAACCTGTACTCTCTAGAACGCAGGCGGGAGAGATACATTATTATATACACATGGAAAATTCTCGAGGGCTTAGTTCCAAACTTGCACACAAAAATCACTCTGTATGAAAGCAAAAGACTGGGCAGGCGATGTAACATCCCCCCAATGAAGAGCAGGGGTGCCACTAGCACGTTGAGGGACAACACAATAAGTGTGAGGGGCCCAAGATTGTTCAACTGCCTCCCAGCATACATCAGGGGGATTACCAACAAGCCCCTGGCTGTCTTCAAGCAAGCACTGGACAGGCACCTCAAGTCGGTACCTGATCAGCCGGGCTGTGGTTCGTACGTTGGACTGCGTGCGGCCAGCAGTAACAGCCTGGTTGATCAGGCTCTGGTCCAACAGGAGGCCTGGTCACAGACCGGGCCACGGGGGCGTTGACTCCTGGAATTCTCTCCAGGTAGACTCCAGGACATGCAGCAATGGATTTAAGTTGGAAAAATTCAGATTCAGGAAGTATATAGGAAAGCACTGGTTTGGTAATCGTTGTGGATGAGTGGAACAAACTCCAAAGTACAGTCATAGAAGCTAAGACAGTGTGTAGTTTTAAAAATAGGTTAGATAAATACATAAGTGGGTGTGGTTGGGTTTGAGTTGGACCTGACTAGCTTGTGCTACTAGGGCAGTTGCCATGCTCCTTCCTTAGTAAATGTGACCTGACCTGACTACCTTAAGGTATTGGCTTAACTTGGTGGGTGAAATGGACGTGCCTCGCATGGGCCAGTAGGCCTGCTACAGTGTTCCTTCTATCATAAAACTAATAATAAATGACAATAAAAGGCATATATAACCATTTAAGGTTTATTAACCCTTTAACAGGCAAGCAGGATAATGATAACTTGTTTTAAACTTTTATATTTTCTAATATACTATGTAACTGTACTGAAATATAAACATTTAAAAATATTTCCATAAATAAACAATAATATATAATAAAAATATATATTGTGAAAAACACTCCTTTTTACCTAACATATGCAGCCCCTTTATCAATCAGGCAAGATCGTGGAAGGCTTCAGGATAATCAGAGTAATCCATGTTGTTTAAGGGGTTATCTGGGGTCATCGTGTTCTTCAACAGTTGGGCTGTCCTTTAGAAGACCAAATGTACGGAGTCCTTATCTTGTGATGTAGTCAGTGTGCTGTGAGGTCAACCTAAGCAGCCACACCTGCCCTTGGTAAATAGCTGTCAGACACGCCTCTCGGATTAAGGCTCAGGTCTTTTGTCTTTTGGACTAGCGTCAGGTCAAAGCACATGGTGTACTCCTCATTGGGGGGATGCTTGGAAGACCATATAAGGCCTGTGTGCGGAGCTCTGGGCTGGACATTCTGGCGGAGCTCTGGCCTGTGTGCGGAGCTCCGGGCTGGAGACACTCGGGCAGAGCTCTGGCCTGTGTGCAGAGCTCTGGGCACGAGGTTCTAGCAGAGTGCTGTCAGTGTGCAGAGCTCTGGGAGAGAGCTGCTGTAGAGTCTCTGGAGGAGACTGTTGGAGACACTGGGCAGAGTTCTGTTGGAACAGGTCTTGGGACCTGTGGCTAGAAGTGTGACTGAGTTCCTGTGGTGAACTGTCCTCTGAACTATATTGTAAGTTATATTCTGTTTCGTCAGTTGATTGTATTCCCTGTCTCCCTGCTTATATGTACAATCCCCATTTATCTAAACACAATAGTGTTCTCCTGTTCCCAAATGTATTATTGTACAAGGACTTAATTTAATATTATTATTATTATAATCAAATAGAAGCGCTAAACCACAGGGGTTATACAGCGCTGCAGGTTATTGTAGGATGCAGGGAGAGTGGGTTGTAAGAGGGAGATGGACGATTAGTAGGGTATGGAGTGCAAGATGATGATGGATAGTGCAGGGGTGGAGGGTAGCAAGAGATCGAGGTAGAAGGGACTGAGGGAGGTGCTAGAGGTATAATCTTCAGAGTTTGTGTAGTAAGTCAGTTTCTGTCAAAAAGTCAATGAGAGAGTCAGGATTAAAGGAGGGTCCATCTGCAAGAAGGGAAGGTAAAGAAAGGGCCGCAGAGCGAAGACGTCCTTGGAGGTAAATTCTGCATGCTCCTTGGTAGAGTGGGCAGTCCAACAGGATATGTCGAACAGACACTGGAACCTGACAATGTTCACAGAGAGGGGCGGGGAGCCTCTCCATGAGATACCCGTGAGTAAGATGAGTGTGGCCGTGACAAGAAGAAGGCCAGAAACCTATACTCGGTTTAATAGAATGAAGTTTGTTATTCAGCAGGTCAGACCAGCATTGTTGCCAACGGATGCCTAAGGAGTGGGCCTGGGCCAAGATATTATATCTCCAAGTTGTATCATAAGCCTTCTCAAGGTCGAAAAAGATAGTGATAACCAAATGGTTATTCGCAAAGGCATTACGAATACCAAGCACAGCAAGGGGTCAATGGCAGAACGGCCCTTACGGAAGCCATACTGACTAGGTGAGAGACTACTGTGAGTCTCTAAATACCACATCAACCTTCTATTAACTAGAACCTTGCAAACTGCTCTTGGTAGTGAGAGGGATCACGTCCCATAGCACCTGGTTTTCGAAAAGGGAGAACAATAGCAGACTTCCACAGCTGGGGAATAACTCTTTGCGACCATATGAGATTAAAGAGTCGTAAGAGGACAGTAAGAGCAGACTGATGTAAATGCTGTAGCATACAAAGTCTGGCCCAGCTGCCGATGATCGCAAGCAGAGAGTGTTGCCTCCAGTTCTTGAAGGGTAAAAGGCACATTATAGGATTCTTCTCTAAGAGAAGAAAAATCTAAGGGCTTTAACTCGCTGGCAGACTTAGAAGAAAGGAACGAGGGGCATAGATGTAGCCCCTGAGAAATGCGGATGAGATGATTACCAATTTAAGTGGCAACAGCAAGAGGGTGGGTCGGGGGAGAATTTACCACTCAATTTCCGCACTTTCTTCCAGACTGCACTCATCTAGGAAGCTGAAGTGACAGTAGAAACGTAATCTCGCCAGCAAATGCGCATCACTTATGTCATGGAGAGCAATATTGCTCTCTTCTGCTTGAAATCAAGGAGTCTCTCTGTGGTTCTGTTATACAGATACCATGCAGTGCGTTTCAAACGCACTGCCCAAGCACAAGTAGGAGACCACCAAGGCATGCACTTCTGAGGATGCTTGCCCGAGGTTTGGGGAATAGAATGTGAAGCTGCTGTGAAGATGGAGAACGAAAAGAGATGTAAAACCTCATCAATGGAGGACGAGGTAGGAACCTCATGAAAGGTAGTAAGATGTGCGTAAAGGTCCCATTTCGCCTGGTCAAATTGCCAGTGTGGGCAATGAGGAGGTGGAGAAAACAGAGGGGACTTTAGGATGATTGGGAAATGATTGCTGTCATGTAAGTCTGGAAGGACAGACCAGGTGAAGTCAAGGGATGCAGGAGAAAGAATGAGTTCGGGGATCAAAATGGGTAGGAGTACCTGTATTTAAAACATGGAGGGGAAGAGAAGCAAGAAATGCCTCTAACTGAATGCCATGGGAGTCACAGTGCCACCCTCCCCAGAGAAAGTGGTGCACATTAAAATAGCCAAGTAATAGAAAGGGTGGCAGTAAGGAAGAAACCAGAAAATCAATATCTGGGATAGACAATGCCCGCGAAGGGGAGAGATATAAAGAACAGAGTGTATACCACTTATTCAAGTGGATACAGGCTGAGGTGTAATGTAAGGAAGGAGGGACATAGAGCTGACGGTATGGAACACCAGTGTGTATCCAAATTTTCACTGCCCCTTTTGGTAGACTTCTTAGGAGAATCCTTGTGATCCTCTCAGGCTAGCTTTTCCACTTGTTTGTTCTGAGTACCATTGTCAGTTCTTCCAGAGGTTTCCAGTCCTTTTAGTGGGAAGAATCCAAATTTTCACTGCCCCTTTTGGTAGACTTAGGAGAATCTTTGTTATCATCTCTGGCTGGCTTTTCCACTTGTGTGTTCTGAGTACCATTGTCAAATGCTCCAGAGGTTTCCAGTCCTTTTAGTGAGGGGAAATCCAAATTTTCACTGCCCCTTTTGGTAGACTTAGGAGAATCTTTGTGATCCTCTCAGGCTGGCTTTTCCACTTGTTTGTTCTGAGTACCATTGTAAGATGCTCCAGAGGTTTCCAGTCCTTTTAGTGGGGGGAATCCAAATTTTCACTTCACCTTTTGGTAGACTTCTTAGGAGAATCCTTGTGATCCTCTTGGGCTGGCTTTTTCCACTTGTTTGTTCTGAGTACCATTGTCAGATGCTCCAGAGGTTTCCAGTCTTTTTAGTGGGGGGAATCCAAATTTTCACTGCCCCTTTTGGTAGACTTCTTAGGAGAATCCTTGTGATCCTCTCAGGCTGGCTTTTCCACTTGTTTGTTCTGAGTACTATTGTCAAATGCTCCAGAGGTTTCCAGTCCTTTTAGTGGGGGGAAATCCAAATTTTCACTGCCCCTTTTGGTAGACTTAGGAGAATCTTTGTGATCCTCTTGGGCTGGCTTTTCCACTTGTTTGTTCTGAGTACCATTGTCAGATGCTCCAGAGGTTTCCAGTCTTTTTAGTGGGGGAAATCCAAATTTTCACTGCCCCTTTTGGTAGACTTCTTAGGAGAATCCTTGTGATCATCTCGGGCTGGCTTTTCCACTTGTTTGTTCTGAGTACCATTGTCAGATGCTCCAGAGGTTTCCAGTCCTTTTAGTGGGGGGAAATCCAAATTTTCACTGCCCCTTTTGGTAGACTTTTTAGGATTATTATTATTATTATTATAAACAAATAGAAGTTAGGAGAATCCTTGTGTTCCTCTCGGGCTGCTTTTTCCACTTGTTTGTTCTGAGTACCATTGTCAGATTCTCCAGAGGTTTCCAGTCCTTTTAGTGAGGGGAAATCCAAATTTTCACTGCCCCTTTTGGTAGACTTAGGAGAATCTTTGCGATCCTCTTGGGCTGGCTTTTCCACTTGTTTGTTCTGAGTACCATTGTCAGATGCTCCAGAGGTTTCCAGTCTTTTTAGTGGGGGGGAATCCAAATTTTCACTGCCCCCTTTTGGTAGACTTCTTAGGAGAATCCTTGTGATCCTCTCGGGCTGGCTTTTCCACTTGTTTGTTCTGAGTACCATTGTCAGATGCTCCAGAGGTTTCCAGTCTTTTTAGTGGGGGGAATCCAAATTTGCACTTCCCTTTTGGTAGACTTCTCAGGAGAATTCTTGTGATCCTCTCGGGCTGGCTTTTCCACTTGTTTGTTCTGAGTACCAATGTCAGATGCTTCAGAGGTTTCCAGTCCATTTAGTGGGGGGAAATCCAAATTTTCACTGCCCTTTTGGTAGACTTTTTAGGATTATTATTATTATAAACAAATAGAAGTTAGAAGAATCCTTGTGTTCCTCTCAGGCTGGCTTTTTCCACTTGTTTATTCTGAGTACCATTGTCAGATTCTCCAGAGGTTTCCAGTCCTTTTAGTGAGGGGAAATCCAAATTTTCACTGCCCCTTTTGGTAGACTTAGGAGAATCTTTGCGATCCTCTTGGGCTGGCTTTTCCACTTGTTTGTTCTGAGTACCATTGTCAGATGCTCCAGAGGTTTCCAGTCTTTTTAGTGGGGGAAATCCAAATTTTCACTGCCCCTTTTGGTAGACTTCTTAGGAGAATCCTTGTGATCCTCTCAGGCTGGCTTTTCCACTTGTTTGTTCTGAGTACCATTGTCAGATGCTCCAGAGGTTTCCAGTCCTTTTAGTGGGGGGAAATCCAAATTTTCACTGCCCCTTTTGGTAGACTTCTTAGGAGAATATTTGTGATCCTCTCGGGCTGGCTTTTTCCACTTGTTTGTTCTGAGTACCATTGTCAAATGCTCCAGAGGTTTCCAGTCTTTTTAGTGGGGGAAATCCAAATTTTCACTGCCCCTTTTGGTAGACTTCTTAGGAGAATCCTTGTGATCCTCTCGGGCTGGTTTTTCCACTTGTGTATTCTGAGTACCATTGTCAGATGCTCCAGAGGTTTCCAGTCTTTTTAGTGGGGGGGAATCCAAATTTTCACTGCCCTTTTGGTAGACTTCTTAGGAGAATCCTTGTGATCCTCTCGGGCTGGCTTTTCCACTTGTTTGTTCTGAGTACCATTGTCAAATGCTCCAGAGGTTTCCAGTCCTTTTAGTGGGGGGAAATCCAAATTTTCACTTCCCCTTTTGGTAGACTTAGGAGAATCTTTGTGATCCTCTTGGGCTGGCTTTTCCACTTGTTTGTTCTGAGTACCATTGTCAGATGCTCCAGAGGTTTCCAGTTTTTTTAGTGGGGGGGGGAATCCAAATTTTCACTGCCCCCTTTTGGTAGACTTCTTAGGAGAATCCTTGTGATCATCTCAGGCTGGCTTTTCCACTTGTTTGTTCTGAGTACCATTGTCAGATGCTCCAGAGGTTTCCAGTCCTTTTAGTGGGGAAATCCAAATTTTCACTGCCCCTTTTGGTAGACTTAGGAGAATCTTTGTGATCCTCTTGGGCTGGCTTTTCCACTTGTTTGTTCTGAGTACCATTGTCAGATGCTTCAGAGGTTTCCAGTCCATTTAGTGGGGGGAAATCCAAATTTTCACTGCCCTTTTTGGTAGACTTTTTAGGATTATTATTATTATTATTATAAACAAATAGAAGTTAGGAGAATCTATTTAATCATTTGTAATATGTAATTTAGGGCTGGCTTTTTCCACTCTTTTGTTCTGAGTACTATTGTCAGATTCTCCAGAGGTTTCCAGTCCTTTTAGTGAGGGGAAATCCAAATTTTCACTGCCCCTTTTGGTAGACTTAGGAGAATCTTTGCGATCCTCTTGGGCTGGCTTTTCCACTTGTTTGTTCTGATTACCATTGTCAGATGCTCCAGAGGTTTCCAGTCCTTTTAGTGGGGGGAAATCCAAATTTTCACTGCCCCTTTTGGTAGACTTCTTAGAAGAATCCTTGTGATCCTCTCAGGCTGGCTTTTTCCACTTGTTTGTTCTGAGTACCATTGTCAGATGCTCCAGAGGTTTCCAGTCTTTTTAGTGGGGGAAATCCAAATTTTCACTGCCCCTTTTGGTAGACTTCTTAGGAGAATCCTTGTGATCCTCTCGGGCTGGCTTTTTCCACTTGTTTGTACTGAGTACCATTGTCAGATGCTCCAGAGGTTTCCAGTCTTTTTAGTGGGGGGAATCCAAATTTGCACTGCCCATTTTGGTAGACTTCTCAGGAGAATCCTTGTGATCCTCTCAAGCTGGCTTTTCCACTTGTTTGTTCTGAGTACCATTGTCAGATGCTTCAGAGGTTTCCAGTCTATTTAGTGGGGGGAAATCCAAATTTTCACTGCCCCTTTTGGTAGACTTTTTAGGATTATTATTATTATTATTATAAACAAATAGAAGTTAGGAGAATCCTTGTGTTCCTCTTGGGCTGGCTTTTTCCACTTGTTTGTTCTGAGTACCATTGTCAGATGCTCCAGAGGTTTCCAATTTGTTTTGTGGGGGGAATCCAAATTTGCAGTGCCCCTTTTGGTAGACTTCTCAGGAGAATCCTTGTGATCCTCTCGGGCTGGCTTTTCCACTTGTTTGTTCTGAGTACCATTGTCAGATGCTCCAGAGGTTTCCAGTCCTTTTAGTGAGGGGAACTCCAAATTTTCACTGCCCTTTTTTGTAGACTTAGGAGAATCTTTGTGATCCTCTAGGGCTGGCTTTTCCACTTGTTTGTTCTGACTGCCTCCTGGTGTTATCTCTGCTACCACATTATTTGCAATATTCCTCCATTTTAGGTGCCTTAGGTTGAAGTCCCCCAGGAGCAAGATGTTGGGGGCAGGAGGTGGAAGGTTTTCCAGACAGTGGTCAATTTTCAGAAGCTGTTCCTGGAATTGTTAGGACGTTGCATCCGGAGGCTTGTATACAACCACGATGACCAGGTTTTGATTCTCGATCTTTACTGCTAAAACTTCAACTGCATCATTTGAGGCATTTAGTAGTTCTGAGCATATAAGTGACTCTGTGATATACAGGCTAATCCCTTCCCTCTTTTTGCCTGTTCACTCTGTCACATCTTTATAGGTTGTAGCCCAGGATCCATATTTCATTGTCCAAGTGATCCTTTATGTGGGTCTCTGTGAAAGCCACAAACATTGCATTTGACTCTGTAAGCAGTCCACGGATGTAAGGTATTTTGTTGTTCATCGCTGGCTTTAGACCCTGTATATTTGCAAAGATGAATGTCGTCGGATTGGTGGTATTGGTGGCATGGTTTTTTTTTTTTCCTGGCAATAATATCTGTTGTTCTGGAGTGAAGGCTGTGGTTCCACTCCAGAAATGATTGCAGTTGGTGTACGATTTCTGTCATTTCCTGCCAGCTTTGTTTCCTTCCTGGCGCTAAAAAACCTCTCTGGAGTGGCTTTGGCTACCCAGGTTTTCCCATGGTCTGGATGTTCTGTGTCCCATCTGTTTTCCCAGAAATTCCATACCTGCAGATACCAAATGCATGATATTTGCATAGGCCTGGTTTCTGTTTGCCTTGTTTTTTGTGACAGTGTTTCCTAATGTATTCCCTACTGGTGCATGTTTTCCTGTCTCATTTCTATCTTCAGCACTAGTGTTAACATCCCCTTTTGTTCCATCTCCAACACTAGCACCTTCAGGAGCACTGTCCTCCAGGACAACACTAGCACCTTCAGGAGCACTGTCCTCTAGGACAACACTAGCACCCTCAGGAGCACTGTCCTCCAGGACAACACTAGCACTCTCAAGAGAACTATCCTCCAAGACAACACTAGCACCCTCAGAAGCACTGTCCTCTAGAACAACACTAGCACCCTCAGGAGCACTGTCCTCTAAGACAACACTAGCACCCTCAGGAGCACTGTCCTCCAGGACAACACTAGCACCCTCAGGAGAACTATCCTCCAGGACAACACTAGCAATTAAGAGATTAAGCGATAGAAAAATGACATGAAACTTTACTCCTCCATTGTTGTTTGAGGTATATAGGGCCACTGACAACAACGCCGCTCTCTGCCAGCTCCTCCAAGGTACATAAGTGTTAATATTTCTTATTTGTAAAGTGTAAATATTTCTTATTTATATATTACCTACATTGTTTCAGTGTGAATAGTGGTGTTTCAGTGTGACTAGCACCACTATACAGCTTATGCCATCAGTGGCCCTTATAAACCCAGCAACAACAAACCACCACCACTAGTGACATACGTAATGACATATTTTATTCATTCTAGAGTATATATCATGTTTCTATGTTATTAATATTGTTAATTATGTCATATTAGATGAATTGTGATAGATAAATAAGCCGTAGAGAAGTATTTTGTCCTGTCTCCAAACACTCTCCCTCTCCCAACAAGAGTCTTCAATAAAGGTATGTAATAGTGATTTAAATGTTCATTTATCCATTTCATTAGTGCTTTATATTTATTACTCATTGTTTTCTGTATGTAAATCTATATTTTATCTCTAAAAAAATGTATTTTTTGTTAATACTTTTGGGTGTCTGAAACAGATTAATTGGATTTACATTATTTCTTATGAGGAAAATGGTTTCGCCATTCGTAAATTTTGCCTTTCGTCAGACTCTCTGGAATGGATTAATTACGAAATTTGAGGGTCCACTGTATTACGAAATGTTTTCCCACCCGCCGGTAACCACACCTCTATAGCATATAAACATAGCATATTTATATGCTATGTAACGTGTTTCTTATATAATTTTGATGAAAATATCACAGATGAATTAATGAAAATGTCTATATTGATGTAAAACAAGACATTTAATGTCCCCAAAAGTGATTATTATTAAGTACTATTAGTATTACTATGGCGTTAAGACTAGAGGGACACTCTTAGTGATTTTAATGTGTATTTGCATGCCAGCACAGTGTGTAAGTATATTTAGGTACAGGTACACAAGTATTATTATAAGAACACATATAAAATATGCAATAACTTTAAAACACTTGAAATTTTGGAAGGTTTCAGACGTGATTGAGAGATGGGCTCACAGAGAATGTAAACAAACCCTGTGGCGTGCGCCGTATTAGAAAGACAGGTTGCCATATAGCGAGTTTTGGTCATAATTTGAAATTGCCGTATTAGCGGAATGACATAAGGCGTAACGCCGTAAAGAGGGGCCATACTCTATTTACTTGATGTGGAGTGAGTCTGTCTTAGCTAGAAATCCCCTGAATCTATCAGGCTATGAACTTCTAATGACCCCCCTTCTCTCCTTGAAATGGTTCCTGTAAGGAGTTAATAAAATTAATAATCCCAGCATACACTTTAGGGGTCCCTGTATTCATTGGGGTTTTTATAATATTTATATACACAGAAAGAATACTAGCTTCTGGCCTAATATTCATTGATGATTACTCAGCAATCCTGGTTGCAAATTACCTTGCTTTAGGCTTTTGGCCTGCTCCTAACCACAAGTTAAATTACATCATTCCCACATTTTTCCCCAAGTAATTTCATGGCCACCTACATGAAAATGAGTCTCACAAACGGATGTGGTGCAGAGACTTTATCCATGGTCTATTGGGAGGCCTCTGTCTATCTTTGCTGACTGCCAGACAGAATATTTTGTAAACAGCATGGGATACTGATCTGAGAGATTCTATGAGTTGTTATCCTGATCACTCTTGATGCCAGAAGAATGCTCCTGCATTTTGTGTACCCCATCTCGCCTACCTTTCTCAAAGATGCTGGCTTTCACAATATGCCTAATCTCATTACCTAATATAACAAAATAATAATGTCTAAGGCTACATTATTAATTCTAATATTTTTACTAACACTTCAAGCCTACCTAAATAATTATTAAGGCCTTAATCTATCAAATACAGTAGGACCCCTCATATCTACTGATCCAGTACCCACCGTATCAGTTATCCGTGGTTTACCTCAGCCCGAAAATATTAAGAAGGTTGCAATTTGAAGTTTCACTTGTTTAATATATCTTTCGATTTTATTCATTTCACTAAGATTTGGCAGAAAACTGGCACATACTGGCACTGCCAGAAGTCTTTGTCTTCTCAGCAGTAGTAGTAGTAGTAGTGGTAGTGGTGGGAGGTAGTGATAGTGGTGGGAGGTGGTGGTGGTGGTGATTTTAATATATTAAAATCAACATTTGGTATGTTTCAAAGTGGGATGAGATTATAGCACACAAGGGATAGCTGAGGTGCATTAGTGGCCAGTGGCCTGGTGGCAAAAGCTCTCGCTTCACACGCTGAGTGTCCAGGTTTGATTTCTGGCAAGGGTGGTAACATTGGCCGTGTTTCCTTACATAGGTTGTCTATGTTCACCCATCAGTAAAATGGGTATCTGGGTGTTAGTCTACTGGTGTGGGTCGCATCCTGGGACAAAATTGACCTATAGTAGTATGTCAATGATGTCAGCTAGGCCTATATACCATGTACATGTACTTGTAGAATAAAGAATTTTTTTTAACACGTCGGCTGTCTCCCACCGAGGCAGGGTGACCTAAAAAGAAAGAAAAAACTTTTATCATCATTCAACACTTTCACCACACTCATACATAATCACTGTCTTTGCAGAGGCGCTCAGATACAACAGTTTAAATGTCCCTCCAAACTGCCAATATCCCAAATCCCTCCTTTAAAATGCAGGCATTGTACTTCCCATTTCCTGAATCCCTTCACAAAATATTACCCTGCTCACACTCCAACAGCTCGTCAGGTCCCAAAAAACATTCGTCTCCATTCACTCCTATCTAACATGCTCATGCAAGCTTGCTGGAAGTCCAAGCCCCTTGCCCACAAAACCTCCTTTACCCCCTCCTTCCAACCTTTTCGAGGACAACCCCTACCTGCCTTCCTTCCCCTACAGATTTATACTTTGTTTGGTATTGTTATTATTATATTATTATTATAAGATAGTTCATACACATCTGATATGGATACCATACACATCCAGTGCCACCTCAGCCACACACACTTACCCTGGTGGCCATTCCCTCACTGTACACCCAGCAACAACCTCCCTGCTCATAATGCCCGCCTATACCAAGGCCCATGGCCCCACACCTTACTTGTGATTTCAGTTACTACTCCCCCACAGCTTCAAGCCCACACAGCCCCACACCTTATGCTTTCACTCACCACTCCCCCACAACTTCAAGCCCACATGGTCCCACACCTCACTTATGCTTTCACTCACCATTCACATATAACTTCTAGCCCTCACAGCTCCACTCCCACACTTGACCCACCCTAATTACTGCCCACATCAGCTGCACACTCACTCACTTGGTCACCCATCATCCACGCTACTACCCACTAGGCCACTAATAATACTGCCACCCACTGGGTCACCATCACTAAAACCTACACTGGGCCACCAACACAGCCACCCACCCTGGGCCACCATTACTGCAATCCTCACTGGGCCACCAACACTGCCACACACACTGGGCCACCAACACTGCCACCTAAACTGGGCCACCAACACTGCCACCCATACTGAGCCACCAACACTTACGAAGCAAGAAGACAGGGGGAGAAAAAAGCGATTTAAAGTATCATGAAAGCAATAGGACAAATTTTCTGAGAGGGTGATTTTCAAGGCACAATCAGCTCGAAACAGGATCCTGCATTAGAAAGCACAACTAAGGTGCATATCGTTGTACTGGAGGGTGTACCTCGACCACGACAGAACGTGAGAGGAAAGACAGAAACTTAAATAGAGGGTACAAAGATGCGAGGAAAGAGAGACTAAGACAGAGATGAGCAGGAGAACCCAGGCTCAAGAGGGAGAGCAAATACAACCTTCCTCAAAACCACCTACAGAAGACCCTCAACCCCAATGCAACCAAACAATTAAACCCAAAACATACATGCTGTACTCACTGTCCCCATCCCTCTCATCACAAACTCCACCTTCACAGCAACCCCCCAATAGTTCCTAACCAGGTCTCCTGCTTCCCCAACCCCAGTGTACCCCGAAGACCACAGTTTTAGAAAAGAAGTCGAAGGTTTGGCATACAAATTCAGACGGAATAACAAATAAATGAATTTTTTATGAGCAAGACAGAATTTGGAAGACTCAAAGCTGTCTTAAAATCTACTTTAAAACAATTAAACTCAATAAAAGTCATATAGCATGTATTAATATACTATTCAATTCTTTTGTGTATATGCATTGTAATTCTTAAATTTAGTGTTACAACCACTTAAGAGACTGTATATATGACCAATCAATTAGTTATTGTCTTATTAGTCTTAAGATAGGCTTAAGTTTGCCTAAAATGCTCTGCATATTAAGGGGCTTTCTACATGCACATTTAAATGTCATCCATCTCTGTATAAACATTGTATCATGCTGAAATAATCTTTAACCTATAGCAAAGAACTTAACAAAGTGGTCTTAAAAAACTGCAAATGTAGTTGTAAAAATGCCTTAAACATAGTTCTATTATGTAAATTACAAGATGGATTGTGTTACAGGAATGTCAGGTAATAGTTTATGTAAATGAGCAAAGAATAATATACGTTTTAGAAGCAAAGAATAATCTTATTAGGAAAACATTTCTGTTGTAAAAATCTGAAAGGATATGATGATGACTGAGATGATTATAGTGATGATGATGGGGAAGGCGAGGATGGTGATGATTTTGGGTGACTTGATAATGAAGATGATGATGGAGATGACGAGGCTGATGATGACTGATATGATAATGAATATGATGGAGATAAGATGATGGTGTACAGATCTAGAATGGAGGGAAGGAGGGAAAGAGGTCATTCAAGAAAAGGTTGGAGAGGTATAAGGAGTTTTGACTGCCAGGGGCTTGGACATCCCACAGTCTTGTGCGAGTGTGTTCGATTGGAGTGAGTGGAAGCAAGTGGTTTTTATGATTTGATATGCTGTTGAAGTATGAGCAAGGTAACCCTTATGAAGGGATTCAGGGCAACCAGTTAGATGGACTTGAGTCCTGGAGGTGGAAAGCACAGTGCCTGCAGTCTAAAGGAGGGGTGGGGATGTTTTGGTTTGGAGGGTCGTCCAGCAAAACTGATCGAAAGAGTGACAGTGAGTGTTTTCTTGGTCAAGTCACCCAAAATCAAAAAGTCCATAATGTACATTATTTTGGGCATAAAAATCAAATACTGTCATGAATGTTAAATTTTTAATTATTGAAATTACTGTATTTAAAAATATTCTTGAATTGAATGTGGATTTTTTTTTGTCATATTGTTCAAAAAAAATTCAGGGGCATAGCACAGCTAAATGCAGTCGAAGATGAAGCATCAAGAAGTGAACAAAAAGATATAATAAAGAAATTTTTGGTACCTAAAGTACATGAGGATGACTCTGACTCAGATGAGAAAATTTGTGACATGAATAAAATTAAAACAGAATTAGAAGCAACAGAGAAGAATCATAGAGAAGCTCAAGAGTCAGAGTTACGTCAGGTGGTGTGGGAATTCCTCCCTCTGGTGAGGTTTCTTGCAATGACATCTGATGAATTTAGAAAGTATGTGATGCTGTCAGACATTCTCTCTGATGATGAAAGTATGGCTATTCAACAAAGAATTGAAGGTGTACAGTCCACAGTTTTGCCAGACTCTGTTTCAGTTCGTGCAACAAAGACAATAGAGAGAATAATAAAGTCTTGTCTTTTGTGTAATGATTCCTTTACAAATGGCGAAAACTTAAAATTTCAATTTTATACTGAATTTACCATTACAATGTTAGAAAATTTTAAAACATCAAAGCCAATATTTATAGTAAGTATTTCTTGTGATCCATCTCCTTGTGAAGGTGAATTATGTTTGCAAGATTCTCTTTGCAAGGAAATTGGCAAGGGAACATGGAGAGGTTCCACTTGTAAGTTTAAGCGACCTGTTTACCTCAAAGTTAACCAGATCTATAAAGTCACATTAACATTTCAAAATTCTTTTCATTCACAAAACTTTCGTAAGATTTGTATTACACATGAAGGTGTAACATTCGCTGGTGCAACTCGTTGTAATGCAAGAACTGTAATAGAATATTTTCTGGCAAATGACAAACCTGCAGAAAGTTTGTAATGACTATAGAAATGTTGATTGTTCCACATGGTATAGCATTGCACATCAACATAATGATGATAATCTACAGAACCTTCCCTCATTTCTTGTATGATTCACTGATAAGTTTCTAAGAGCAATGAATTTTTATACTTTCGTGACATCTAACTTGCATTTTGAAGTGATATAAATATAATTTTACAGTTTCAATATTTTTCATCTTTGTATCATTCTACCATGGTGGCAAAATGCTGTTGTGACTTTTGAGAATATGTATTTTGCAGATTATTGTATTTTTCTTTTAATGATAAAGATGTTTCATTTGCTTAAACAACACTAGTATATATATATATATATATATATATATATATATATATATATATATATATATATATATATATATATATATATATATAAGCTTTATTAATAGACAGAATACATTTATAGAAAACACAAACATGAATACAATGGTACAATATGCCAAAGATTATGAATCTCCTCCAGTTCCTCCGAAGCCGGACGCGAGCCAAGTATGCAGCATGCGTTTCCCCTCTGGATGGCCACGCTGAGACGCTGGAACATGAACGTGGCTGCCCTTGGGTCCCTGGTGGTGTCGATGAGTCTGGAACCCAGTTCTTTAAGGAAACGTGTTGCATTTTTTCCCCACGCTCCCAAGGTCTGATCCCACTGGGACAAATTGATACTGTTGGCTTATGTCCCTGTACTTGCCGATCTTGTACTCCTCTCTGTGGTCAGCAGCTCCTCCCTGTCGCCCAACACTGTGAGGGATGTAGCTGTCAGCCAGTGTCAACACACAGGTATAATCCCATGCTAAGAGCTTGCCATTCTTCCAAGGATAGATGGTGATCCCGTCGGGGCGGTTTGCTGGGTTGTGGGCGTTGTTGGCTGCTAGTGATCGAGGCTCTCTCTCGGCTGGGCATCCAGCTGTAGCGAGGGTTCTCTTTATGATGTCATTGACCTCATTGTGTCTTGCGTGCCAACCCTTGGTTTTGGAACAGTTAAGACCATGTAGACCATATTGGTCGACTTGCGCATCGCCGCAAATACACGTATATTCCATGTGAATAGGGACAGCAAGGCGCAGAGCCACTGCAATACGAAGGGTCTTAGGGTCCAGGCGTGTTCCCATGGCACTCACAGCTGCACTCACAGCTAGGAGACGGGCAGTCTCCCTGTCTGATGTTACGGCAATATATATATATATATATATATATATATATATATATAATATATATAAATATATATATATAATATATATATATATATATATATAAATATATATATATATATATATATATATATATATATATAAAATATATATATATAAATATATATATATATATATATAAAAATATATATATATATATATATAAAATATATATATAAAATATATATATATAAAAAATATTTATATATATATATATATAATATTTATATATATATATATATATATATATATATATATA
>WNWK01022694.1:0-32117 GCA_009830355.1 Cherax destructor
TGCAGAAATCGTGTAGTGTATGGGAGAGCATGGGAAACTGATTTCAATCAATCGTACAGGAGTTGAGGATTGCGGATCTATTGGGGTAGACGTGAGTTGGAAGAGGGCTTGACGACTGATACGTATTGGGTGGTCAGGTGACAAACGTTGCTTATAGGAGGGGTTTTCATTTGTATGTATGCTGGTGTAGGGAAAGGGTGAGGAGGGTTTGCTTGGTTAGGGTTTTAAGGGGTGATGTTTGGGGTAGACATACGGGTGACTTGGTCCTCTGTGTGGGTCAGGGTTTGACGGACGACTTTCGGGGCATAGGGTTGATTTAGTCGGGGCAGTATGTGTGTGGTTTGTTTCTTTTTGGTTACCTTTAAATGCATAGGGTTTTTCGGTGCAAGGGCTTTGGTTTGGCTGAGGGGGGGAAGGGGGTTGGGTGAGAAAGAGGTTTCTTCAGTCACTACTGTACTGTATATGATAGTCTTAGGTTGGGATAGCAATGAATTCGTAGACTATGGTCAAGGTATTCTTGTGGTGCGTTGGTTTTCTCGTTGCTATGTCAAAGTAAGTTTTCTTTGAGTTCCGATCCATAATATGTGACATTTTCTTTGGATTGGTAGTTGCTTTTGTTTTGGAAGTAGGGGTATTGTTGACTTAGTCGTTGATGCAAATTCGTTGGATTCATATCTGGCATCATTTCTCGTCATGATATATATCTGTTCAGTTTTGCACTCGGATATCATGATTGGTGTATCAAGGTCTATAGGGTTTTGTGGGATAAATTGGTAAAATTTATGATGTATGTGAGAAAAACCCTTTTGTGTCGGGTTTATGTTTCAAATAAACTATTTATAAAAAAAAAAAAAAAAATTGTGTGCTTCATGTTATAAATTCTGTTTCACTGTTTATAGTACCATTTCTGTTATACTGATTGTGATGTTAATGTATGGATTTTGTGTTAATTGTCTTGGCAGGGTAGTGTCTTGTGTACTGTGTTGGTATAATTATGTCCCTTAATGGAAATTCACATTAAAACTCTCAACAAAAGTACGATTGTTGTTCCGATTTAATATGTTGGGTAGTTTGTTTGTTTTATTTCAGCATGTCATTGTACGACATGTAGGGGTTAACATAAGACATGGCATGTTGTCTCTTTACCTATGCATTTATAGTTTATTGTTCATTTATTACCCCAGGTTAACTGATAAGGGTTTTGTTATGTTGTTAACTTTTGTTCTATACTGTTTATTTTGTTGTATAAGCTTTGTTTCTGACCATGGCATGGCACTGTTATGTATAATATATTTGTATATATACGGCTTTCCAAATAAAATTTAAAAAAAAAATAATGCGAGTGAAGGCAGTGTTGCAGCAGGTGAAGGCAGCGTTGCAGCAGGTGAAAGCAGTGTTGCAGCAGGTGAAGGCAGTGTTGCAGCAGGTGAAAGCAGTATTGCAGCAGGTGAAGGGAGTGTTGCAGCAGGAGAAGGTAGTATTGCAGCAGGTGAAGGCAGTGTTGCAGCAGGTTAAGACAGTATTGCAGCAGGCGAAGGCAGTGTTGCAGCAGGTGAGGGCAGTGTTGCAGCAGATGAAGGCAGTATTGCAGCAGGTGAAGGCAGTGTTGCAGCAGGTGAAGACAGTATTGCAGCAGGTGAAGGGAGTGTTGCAGCAGGAGAAGGTAGTATTGCAGCAGGTGAAGGCAGTGTTGCAGCAGGTGAAGACAGTATTGCAGCAGGCGAAGGCAGTGTTGCAGCAGGTGAAGGCAGTATTGCAGCAGGTGAAGGCAGTATTGCAGCAGGTGAAGGCAGTGTTGCAGGAGATGAAGGCAGTATTGCAGCAGATGAAGGCAGTGTTGCAGCAGGTGAGGGCAGTGCTGCAGTAGGTGAAGGCAGTGTTGCAGCAGGTGAAGGCAGTGTTGCAGCAGGTGAAGACAGTGTTGCAGCATGTGAAGGCAGTGTTGCAGCAGGTGAAGGCAGTGTTGCAGCAGGTGAAAGCAGTATTGCAGCAGGTGAAGGCAGTATTACAGCAGGTGAGGGCAGTGTTGCAGCAGGTGAAGGCAGTATTGCAGCAGGTGAAGGGAGTGTTGCAGCAGGAGAAGGTAGTATTGCAGCAGGTGAAGGCAGTATTGCAGCAGGTGAAGGCAGTGTTGCAGCAGGCGAAGGCAGTGTTGCAGCAAGTGAAGGCAGTATTGCAGCAGATGAAGGCAGTATTGCAGCAGGTGAAGGCAGTGTTGCAGCAGGTGAGGGCAGTGTTGCAGCATTTGAGGGCAGTGTTGCAGCAGGTGAAGGCAGTGTTGCAGCAGGTGAAGGCAGTTTTGCAGCAGGTGAAGGCAGTGTTGCAGCAGGTGAAGGCAGTGTTGCAGCAGGTGAAGGCAGTGTTGCAGCAGGTGAAGGCAGTATTGCAGCAGGTGAAGGCAGTGTTGCAGCGGGTGAAGGTAGTATTGCAGCAGGTGAAAACAGTATTGCAGCAGGTGAAGGCAGTATTGCAGCAGGAAGAATGAACTAGAACACTTAGCAAACATCATTGATCTGATAAATTAGGTACATGTTAAACACTTCAGTATCTTTATTGTAGAAACGTTTTGCCACACACTGGCTTCATCAGTGGAATACAGAGAAGAAATGTGAAGATCAGAGTAGTTTGAGGTAATCAGTCCCTCAGCCTGGAGTTGATGTAATGAGTCCATCAATCTTGATAAGAATACAGTACATGCACGAAGAAGGGGCTTGTATACTGCCTAACCTACAGGCACGATTTGTAAAGGTGACACCGCCTACGACTGCTTCACCTCACCTGTCTGTAGTATATAAGACCCTTCGCGCAAAAGCTGTATTTTCATCAAGACATCGTCTCCAGGCTGAGGGACTGATTACCTCAAACTCCTTCTGTTCATCATTCTTTTTGTATTGGACTGATGAAGCCACTGTGTGGCGAAACGTTTCCACAATAAAGATACCCAAGTGTTGCATATGTGTCTAATTTATTAACTTGTGGTTCTGTGAACCATGTATCTTCATCACTGAGCCGACTGCAGCACCTGCCAGGAGGCATTGCACCTCCCTAACAACAGTTGCAATTAAACTTTTTCCCTCTACCAGTACTACTAAAGGGAGGGGCGAATGAATTCACGTTTTTTTTCTTTATTTTGGTCTAATTTCAATGAGATTTTTACAGTGATTTATACAGCTTTTAAAAACCTATACACTGTCTTTGTTATGATTTTTTGCCTTTAGGTTAGATAGAAAAAAATAAAATGTGCCAAATTTTAGGGGTCACAAAACCAGTAAATTTCTAAAAAATTGGGAAGATGTACAATGTTCTAGCTAACATCAAATGAAAGATAAAGGCTATATAATTGTTGACCCAATCCTTTTTAGCAAAAATGTCAGTATATTCCATTATAAAAAATGTTGAAGTTAGTGATTTTGTTTTTGCCATTATTTTGTGGGAAAAAAATCAATAAAAACAAAGCTGTAAAAGATATCGGAAATCCTTCATGGGTGGTTGTAGAGCCATCCTTACTCATTAATGTGTGAAAAAATCATGACAATCCTATTAATACTTCTCGCAAAACATTACAAACAATGTCAATAACTTATTTCTGAGTTATTAATATATTTTTTTCTGTGAAACTCTATGGATATGGCACGCTAAATCTCAGCGAGTTGCATGCATCAGCACTTGTTGAGACCCCAGAGGCCACTGAGGTGCCATGAGTCCCTACACTTGAATGGAGGCATCAGAGATGTTGCTATGTAGAGTTTTTTTAATGAAATAATCATAAAAATTTTAATTTTTGCAGAGATAAAACTAAAAAAAAAACACTAATTGGCAACATGTATTATTAATGACAGCAAGAACAAAAAAAATACATTTAAGGAAAAAACATACTAGGAAATATGATATAAACAAGTTGATTCACCAAAATGTTGCCAGAATGATGCACTATTTTTGGTAACAAAACATTTTTCCAAAAATTTTCAATCTTCCTTTCCAAATCTCTTGACAACGGCTCGCCCCTCCCTAAATATCTCCACCTCCGCCACCCCTTCCTCCACCCCCACCAACCCTTCCTTCCCTCCACCAACCCTTCCTCCCGCACTCCTTCCTTCCCCCATAACTCCTTCCTCCACCCCATCACCACCCCTTCGTCAACCCCTGCCACCCCTTCCTCCACCCCAACCACCCTTCCTCCACCCCAACCACCCCTTCCTCCACCCCTCCTCCTTCCTCCTCAGAACAATATACAAAAGTTAAAAATGTCGTCCACCTTGCAGTTGGAGGACATTTTAAATAAGCCCCGCCCTTCACTTCCATATACACCCAATAGGCAGTCAGCTGTTTCCTCCTCTTACCGTACTTGTAGTCTTCAATTATCACTACATTCTTATTTCCCAACAACATCACAATCACTGATACTCTCTGAGAGTTAACTAGAGTCAACACTAACTGACTGATGATACAAAATGCAGCAGTTGCTAGTCGTGGTGGTAGATAAAAGAGTTTGAATGTGTGTTGTGTCCGGCACCTGCTGTCACACATACTGTCTTCTTTATCACTGTCCTGGACACATCAATATGGCCGGCAGCGGCGACTCCATGTTGTAGCGTTATAACCTGAATCACCACACGTACATATATCTATATACGGTGGTGTGCAGAGGGGATGCCGATGGGGCGTGGCCCCAGCCATCCAAATGGGGGGATCCAATTAGAGAGGAAATAAGATAGAGATTTTGAAATTTCAGCGGCGATTAATCAATTTTTGGAGGCTCATCGCACTACAGAGGCAGTGGTTAGCCCTTTATTCCTTTAACATGGTGTACCCTTTTTGGTACCCAGCTTTATTATCAGTGGAGAAAGTCTCAAAACGTTTCAGGATTCGAAAATGGGGTTCCATGAACCTTCTTGTGATCTGAAAGGACTTATTCATATCTTGAATTTGAAGAATGACGAAATTATCCACAATGCAATACATTTGGCTAATGAATATTGTGGAAATTGGTGAATACCAATTGCACAAACAAGGAGAAGAAGAATAATGCCTGGACGTCAGCATTTGACTGGCACAAGAAGAAAGGAATAGAGTAATGGTAGAGAATGTAAAGCGTTTAAAAACGGAAATTGAAGACCACAGTGTCCGTCTTCAAGGACTCAGGCCAGTGTCCTCTTCAAGGACTCAGGCACAGGCCCCTCTTCAGACTCAGGCGTGTGCATCTTGACAGGCACAGTGTGCGTCTTCAAGGACTCAGGCACAGTGTCCTCTTCAAGGACTCAGGCACAGTGTCCGTTTCAAGGACTCAGGCGCAGTGTCCCTCTTCAAGGACTCAGGCACAGTGTCTCTTCAGGACTGGCAGTGTCCGTCTTCAAGGACTCAGTGCGTGTCAGTTTCGACTCAGCAGCGTCCTCTTCAAGGACTCAGGCAGTGTCGTCTTCAAGGACTCAGTCCAGTGTCCTCTTCAAGGGACTCAGGCCATTGTCTCTTCGGATCAGCCGGTCGTTCAAGGACTCAGGCAGTCCCAGCTCAGGCCTTTCCCTCTTCAAGGACTCAGGCACAGTATCCGTCTTCAAGGACTCAGGCAGTGTCCGTCTTCAAGGACTCAGCGCTCAGACTCAGTGTCCGTCTTCAAGACTCAGTGTCCGTCTTCAAGGACTCAGTGTCCATCTTGGACTCATGTTCTTCAGAGACTCAATGTCCATCTCAAGAACTCGTGTCAAGGATGAACAACCAAAGGGCCATGTCATTTCAAAGGATGTTCCGTTTTGAATTTACTTAATTAAATTTAGTAATAATGAAGTGAAAGAGAAATTAAAGTGTTCAGACTTGCAAATTATTTAATAATGATGTGGCAGCCCTTCAGTTATATGAGAAATTATGATTTGTGATGTTACTTGAGAAAAATTCCCCTGATGGTAAAGATGCTGTGGAGTGTTTACTGCAGTATGGGAGGGATGTCTTTCCCACGCTGTGTTTACTGCAGTATGGGAGGAATGTCTTTCCCACGCTGTGTCTTTCATACACATCCTAATATTCTGCTTACAATCGCATTTTCAGTCGCAAGTTGTAAAAGGTCCTTTTCAAAACATAAATTAATAAAAACATATCTGAGGTCTTCAATGTCACAGGAGCGACTGACCAACCTGTCTTTAATAAACATAGAAAAATAATTTCTCACAGCTGATGTAAAAAGTAAAGTAGTTCAAGTATTTTCTGACACCAGGAATCATTTAGGGAAAAGAACTTAATAAAATCGAATAAAGTGTTTATTTCATGTTTCATCTATGTTTACATATTCAAAATATCTCCCTTTCTCATAATATTTCTCAGTACTAGGCCTTATACTTGAGTCTTTGGGGCATACAATCTAGGAAGGGGCCCCGGGCATCACCAGACCTCTGCACGCCACTGTCTATATCTATCCATATACATATACATATATATATATATATTTTAATATATATATATATATATATATATATATATATATATATATATATATATATATATATATATATATATATATATATATATATATATATACATATATAAGGTAAAACCAGTATATTTTTCCTGGAAGGCACTTCCCTAGGTACAGTCCTGTAGAAAGTCTTCTTGGCTGCCAATAACGCCTTCTCAATAAAATCCCTGGGATATCTCAGTTTAGTGGCTATTTTGAATATCTTATTAATTTCATCATCCTAATATTCTGGGCTACAAATATGTAAAGGGCTCGAGAACATTGTAAGGAAGATACTCCTTTTAAACCTAGAGTCATGGTTGGAATAATAATGAATGTATAATGACACATTAATTGAGTTCCTTTATTCTGAAAATTTAAATTTTCTGTGACCACGATGGAATAGAACATCTAGGAAAGGCAATTTGTCTGCTTCATGCTTTCTTGTACACTTAACTGAGGGTAATAAATCATTGAGTCTAGGAAGGAACTCATTATTATCGCGATTTCTAGGCCGCAGACACAGAACATCGTCTACGTATCTGAACCACTTTGCTTTACTAGGGAGGATCTTTAAGGATTCTAGTTTCATAGAATCCCATACACAAGTTGCTGAGTAATGGAGTGAGTGGATATCCCATGTCAATGGCTTGTTTTTGAGCACAGTATCTATCTTCAAATACAAACTTCCAGTCCGTCACGCAAAGCTTAATAAGTTCAATAATTATGTTAGTGGGGTTTGGAGAAGCTTTCAGTTCCTCTTCTAGATACGTAAGCAAATCAGGGACAGGGACTCTAGTAAACAGTGTGTGACATCACAACTCACAAGAGAAAAGTCATGTGATACATTTAATTTCTGGAGCCTCTCTGTAAGGTCAACATTATTTTTAACATGAGCATAGGAAATCTTTCCTATGCTCATGAAAGCAGGACTTCACATACACACTCATGACACACATCTCCAAATTAATTAACCCCATACCCCCAAACCCACCCTCTTCATTACAATTTCCTTTCGCAACCAATGCCTACCATACCCCCATACATACCTTAAGACCCTTCGTATCAACTCCGCAACATCACCTTTCAAAATTGGGTAAATCCTCGCCACATACATTATCTTACTATAAACCAAAACATTCACAACAATCACAGGGGAAACGAGTGGGTGGGGTAATGGGGTTATTGAAGAAATGGTGGAGGGGGAAGGAGTTGGACCAGTGTGGAAATATGTTGCGCAGGCTTTTGAGTGTGAGGAATCCGGGTAACGTTACTGCTAGTGTATTAGGGAGAGTTGGGGGAGGAAGGGAGGTGTATGAGGGGGAAGCGGTGCTTCCAGTGTATAATTGGAAAGGGATATGGAGTGGGTTGCGGGGTATGTGGTTGAAGGCGAGGTCAAGGGAGGTCATGTTTAGGTTTTTGCATGGGGTACTTGCTTCCAGGGCAGTTTTGTTCAAAATGAGGTTAGCAGGGGATGCCCGGAAAGTTAGGTGTGGAGGAGAGGACACGACGTATCATGGGTTATATTTTTGTGATCAGCTCGAGGTGTTGGGTGGGGGAGTAATAAGAGAAATGGGGGAGGGGATTAATGCATTGAGGTTTATGTGTTTAGATATAGGTGGGGTGGAGGGATGTGTTAGGAGGGGGTCATGTATTTGGCAGTGTATTTTGTGACTATATCCTGGGCTTTGAGGGAACAACCTGGGGGTGTTCGGATAAGGGCTATTGCTGCAGCTATGTATAGAACGAAATGTAGGAACAGGTTATTATATGGGGAGGGGTGGGCTAGGGTTTTTTTACTGATGGTTATAGGGAACTTACGGTGGGGGTTGTTGGGGGTGGGGAGTCTGCTAAGATGAAAGGGGCTATTTACGTAGGATGGGGTGAGGTTGAGGGATTGTTGGTCTTGGTTTCATTTAGGCATGAATGTAGTGTGGGAAAGTGTGTGTTGTGTTGTGGGGGAGGGGGGGTTGACGGTGGACGACTCATTTTGAGAATATGTATCCTGACTTTGGACTGGCAGGGAGGGGATGCATGGAGTTGTGTGTCACGTTTAGTGTGAACTCTGGGGGACTGAGGATGGGGGTGTTGGTTGGTGTGGGGGGGTTTCATTGGGAGGTGGCTTTCCCTGTTTGCATCCTTTTGGGTTTCTTTCGTTTTTTTTTTTTTTTTGTGCTCAAACCTTGCTGCTGCTGCAAGGTTTGAGCTGCAGGATGGCTAGGAGTTATGAGTGGATAGTGCAGGTTTGTCAGGTCCTGCGAGGCCTTGTGAGTGATGCCTGTGAGGTGATATTGCTTTGTATTATTGGTAACTTTCAAGATAATGTTATGCATCAAGATTGTAAATATAACAGTTTGTGGGATATTTTCCTTACCGTTATTGATATTGTAGTTTGTTTTGTTATTATTCAGAGTGAAATAGGTATATTATGTACCCTGTGGGGTGTTACTAAGTCACATTGTGTTTTACCCTTGTTTTCAAAGGTTTCAGTATATGTATTTTATAATAGTGTTTAAAAAAAAAAGTTCACATGGTTAACAGTGTGTTCATTATGTAATTAATTATGTCAGGATGATTCATGGTCCTGTATCAATGATGTTAACTAGTGTTCATTCAGGATGCTCAGTGTCCAGGTTTAGGGAGTTGAACCTTTGGATTTTAAGTCCATTTAACAGAATTAAAAGCATATTTGAGACATCTTGTGTAATGACAATGTTTATATTGTGTCATGTCTGAGTCAGCGTAATGAAAAACAATTCGATGAATAACTTATAGGAGCTTGTGTGCAACATTTTGATACTGTGTTAGGGATATTTTTTATTTTGTAAAGATATCTTACTTTATATTGTGTTGTCGTTGGGTGTTACTATGAGTTAGCAGGTATAGTATGAAATAAAGACACATGTGCAACATCTGGGTATCTTTATTGTAAACGTTTCGCCATCCAGTGGCTTTATCAATACAAATTCTAGGACACTATGTGAAGACAGTAGAATTATATACAAAAGATGAGGTTATCAGTACCTCGGCCTTGGAGTGGTGTGAACATCACGGAAGTCGTTGAGTTACTGGAGCAGAGGCAAGAGGCTGGCGCTTATATACTAACGTCAGGTGGAAAAGGACGTGTAGTAGACGAGGGCATAGTCACTGGTAGGCGGGATTCCCCAGTGGAAGTAGATCATACCCAAAGAGATGGGTTAGTTGTAGTAGTAGATGTCGTTGCCGTGAAGAAGGTTATGTACAGGTCCTCAGAATCAAGATTCCATGATGTTGCAGTGTCTGACAAGTTGTACAAGAATGGTATACAATACCGACACTATGGACATATATTTTTGTGACGAACGAGTGGGGTTCTTTTGACGTCTTGCAATTATTTTATTGTGTTTATGGGGAAGGGGGGGGGACATGTGTCAGGGTGAGCTGTACGTATGATTGTGGATGCGGTCATAGATGGTTTCTTTAGTTGTACCATGGAGATGTAATGGTTATTTTGTGTGGGTTTTGGTTTAGCGCTTCTTTTGATTATAATAATTGTGTGGGTTTTGAGGTTGTGTTTGTTCGAGTGATCTGTGGGTTATTATCGTGATAAGTACTGTTTTCATTCAAGGATTATGTGTATTCTTCCTTATGCTATGAGTTAATGTATCTTGGGACTTGTTTTATTATCTCTTGTTGTTGGGTTGTGTAATGTATGACTGTACATATTTATTATTTTTATTTAAAAAAAAAGAGAAAAAACAAATTAGGTGTTGGGGATGCAGTGTAATGTTTTCTATGTTCCATATATATAATAAATTTCTGTATTTGTCATTATTGTAAGTGGGGTTTGTTTACATCCCACTGTTTGTTTTGAGCCTTTTTGGGTGTGAGATGTTATTTAAGGTTCACGGTGTTTGAACCTTGTATGGTTATTTTGTAGTCAAGTTTTCATTTATAGAGAATGTCATGTTAAGGTTTACTGTATACGTAATTTCAGTTTGTGTGGGTAACTAATGTACAGTTACGTGTTATATACTTCTGGGAGTTATTGTTAATTTTGGTTGTTATGGTTTTTTTTGTATTATTACTATGTATGATGAAATATGTCTTTTAAATAAAATATAAAAAAAAGCTGATTAATTTAGTTGATGTTTCTTTTACTTGGAGGAAAAGTAAGGCAAGGGATGTAATAACTGAGAGGGTGGCGCTTGTTGCAATAATATGGTACCTAACGCGTAAACACTCGCGTCAATCTGAAGATGAAAGGGCTGGGAGAACTCAGAGCTTGGCAACACGGGAGAGACTGAAAGTTGTCTTTTTAACTGATTGAAAGCTATTTCACACTTGGGGGTCCAGGTGAATTTTGTTTTAAGACTTGTGGCTTCGGTTAAAGGAAAAGCTATTTGCGCAAAGTTGGGGCAAAAACGGCGATAATAGCCGGCTACTCCTAATAATGTTTGCACTGCTTTACAGTCTTGTGGTACAAGGAATTCCATAAGGGACTTGACTTTGGCGTCTAGAGGAGTTACCTCGCCCTGACCAATCCGGAAACCCAAATATTTTGGCTTGTCCAAATTCGCACTTGGTCAAGTTGAATGTGAAATTGTACTGGACCAAAAGTTGGAATAAGGCTCGGAGCTGCCTCATGTGTTGATCCCAACAATCACTAAAAATCACCAGATCATCCAGATAAGCTTCTACTCCTTTAAACTATCACCTGAAGTTCACACTTGTAGTTACCTTAAACCATTACTTGAACTTTACACTTATAGTTTACACTTGTAGTTCACCTTAAACCATAAATTGTAGTTCACACTTGTGGTTCGCACTTGTAGTTTACCATCATTTAAAGTTCACACTTAAGGTACACCTTTGGTTAACCTTTCATTTTCACTTGTTATGCACCTTATGGAAACACCTTTGACCTGTAGTTGGCATTTACATTCCATTTGTTGTCACCTTTCCATCTTAAGCAACAACTAACGAGGCGGCATTACAGGTCGTTCCTCAGACTGTCTTACAAGAAAACCTGTTATTTAAATGTGAATCTGACTGTTATTTATTTAAACCTGTTATTTAAAAGAGAATCTGACTTAGTTTCTTCACCTGACTGAGTTCTTCCACCTGATTTAGTTCCTGCACCTGAACTGTCCTTGTATGTTGCTCACTAGTCACTAGTACCCTCCACGTCGGTGCTAGTAGGGAGAGAAGCACTGGTCACTAGTACCCTCCACGCCGGTGCTAGTAGGGAGAGAAGCACTGGTCACTAGTACCCTCCACGTCGGTGCTAGTAGGGAGAGAAGCACTGGTCACTAGTACCCTCCACGCCGGTGCTAGTAGGGAGAGAAGCACTGGTCACTAGTACCCTCCACGTCGGTGCTAGTAGGGAGAGAAGCACTGGTCACTAGTACCCTCCACGCCGGTGCTAGTAGGGAGAGAAGCACTGGTCACTAGTACCCTCCACGTCGGTGCTAGTAGGGAGAGAAGCACTGGTCATTAGTACCCTCCACGTCGGTGCTAGTAGGGAGAGAAGCACTGGTCACTAGTACCCTCCACGTCGGTGCTAGTAGGGAGAGAAGCACTAGTCACTAGTACCCTCCACGTCGGTGCTAGTAAGGAGAGAAGCACTGGTCACTAGTACCCACCACGTCGGTGCTAGTAGGGAGAGAAGCACTGGTCACTAGTACCCTTCACGTCGGTGCTAGTAGGGAGATAAGCACTGGTCACTAGTACCCTCCACGTCGGTGCTAGTAGGGAGAGAAGCACTAGTCACTAGTACCCTCCACGTCGGTGCTAGTATGGAGAGAAGCACTGGTCACTAGTACCCTCCACGTCGGTGCTAGTAGGGAGAGAAGCACTGGTCACTAGTACCCTCCACGTCGGTGCTAGTAGGGAGAGAAGCACTGGTCACTAGTACCCTCCAAGTCGGTGCTAGTAGGGAGAGAAGCCCTGGTCACTAGTACCCTCCACGTCGGTGATAGTAGGGAGAGAAGCACTGGTCACTAGTACCCTCCAAGTCGGTGCTAGTAGGGAGAGAAACACTGGTCACTAGTACCCTCCACGTCGGTGCTAGTAGGGAGAGAAGCACTGGTCACTAGTACCCTCCACGTCGGTGATAGTAGGGAGAGAAGCACTGGTCACTAGTACCCTCCAGGTCGGTGCTAGTAGTGAGAGAAGCACTGGTCACTAGTACCCTCCACGTTGGTGCTAGTAGGGAGAGAAGCACTGGTCACTAGTACCCTCCATGTTGGTGCCAGCAGTGTGAGAAGCACTGGTCACTAGTACCCTCCATGTTCGTGCTAGCAGGGAGGAAAACATTGATAACTAGTACCCTCCATTTTGGTGCTAGTAGGGAGGGAAGTAATAGTCACTAGTACCTTCCACGTTAGTACCAGCAGGGAGAGAAGTACTGGTCACTAGTACCGTACTAGTGACCAGAAGCCAGGCCTGTAATAAAGGCCATTACTTTGCCAACATTGAGCTATATAGTAAAACTCCATCTCTAATCATTACGGCTCTGTGGTGCAGCGGTCAGCACGGCTGCCTTTAAAGCAGCAGACTCGGGTTCGACTCCCGGCGGAGTCTTTGGATTTTTTCGTTTTTTTATAGTGACTTAATTTTAGAGTCTGAAGTGAAACCTTTAACAATATCCTCATAGATTATTATTATTTTATTGGTAAGAGTTACAGTGCCTGGGAAATCACAGACATTTATCCTTCACCAGCATGAGGGACGCCCTTCACCAGCATGAGGGACGCCCTTCACCAGCATGAGGGACGCCCTTCACCAGCATGAGGGACGCCCTTCACCAGCATGAGGGACGCCCTTCACCAGCATGAGGGACGCTCTATTGAAGGAAAATTTATATCATGAGTATCTTGTAATATACTTGTGTTCATTATTGGTGTTTAAGTTTGTTTACTGTTAGAACTCAGTTGTTTGTTTACTGTTAGAACTCAGTTGTTTGTTTACTGTTAGAACTCAGTTGTTTGTTTACTGTTAGAACTCAGTTGTTTGTTTACTGTTAGAACTCAGTTGTTTGTTTTCTTTGAATGTTGTTCTGTGCTGTTAACCGTTTTTTTAGCTATATTGATACTGAGTTGTTTGGTGTTGTTCTGTGAATGTTGTAAACCATCAATTGTTCTATGTGTACACATGTTTTTTTGAGGCTATTATTGTACTGGAGTGTCTAGTGATTTTACATCATGGTAGTTGTTCTAGTGAGTTGTACACCATGGCACTTGTTCTAGTGAGTTGTACACCATGGTACTTGTTCTAGTGAGTTGTACACCATGGTACTTGTTCTAGTGAGTTGTACACCATGGTACTTGTTCTAGTGAGTTGTACACCATGGTACTTGTTCTAGTGAGTTGTACACCATGGTACTTGTGCTAGTGAGTTGTACACCATGGTACTTGTGATAGTGAGCTGTACACCATGGTACTTGTGCTAGTGAGTTGTACACCATGGTACTTGTGCTAGTGAGTTGTACACCATGGTACTTGTGCTAGTGAGTTGTACACCATGGTACTTGTGATAGTGAGTTGTACACCATGGTACTTGTGCTAGTGAGTTGTACACCATGGTACTTGTGCTAGTGAGTTGTACACCATTGTACTTGTGCTAGTCTGAGGTATTTTGTGTGGTGTAGCTTTCATATAATCCATCCCGTGTTGGCTTGAAGACACTGTTAGTGACTTGATAGACTTATGTTCACTATTGTTTCAATTATGTTCTTTATTATTATGTGATAATTTATTCCCATACAGACTGTAAACATATTTGTGCAAAATATCTTTATTCAGACGCATATTAAACTTCCTAGAAAGGATATAGGAAAGTATTGGTTTGGAAATAGGGTAGTTGATGAGTGGAATAGTCTGCCTAGTAGGGTTATTGAAGCTAGGACCTTGGTTAGTTTCAAATTTAGGTTGGATAAATTCATGAGTGAGAGGGGTTGGATTTGAGTGGGACTTGCACATGAAGTAAATTATCAAAGCTTATTTCTTGGGTAGCATTGAAAATTAGGTAGAGCAAATATTCTATTAGTGGTATAGATTGTGAAGGAACTGCCTAGTATGGGCCAACAGGCCTGCTACAGTGTTCCTCCTTTCTTATGTTCTTATGTTCTTATTTTACCAAGTTAATAAACCAGTGAAGATAAGTGAAATTATTGGTTTATAACTCTCAGGTGTTTGTCTACAACAAGCACTGCTTTGAGGAATTAGACATAAGTTCACATGTGTCTAATTGCTCATCATGTTGGTATTGTATACAATTTATGTACAAGCACAGCTTTGGAAGCAGAGACAAGCAAGTCTCATCTATATGAACTTCTAAGCGTTTTGTGTTTTCTTTTCATTTTAATTATTTGTAATTAACTTGGGCAATAATATCAAATTAAAAAAAATAGAGAGATATCAATTCATTCATGCATAATAATCTGAAATACATGAAAATAATTCATATATTAAATATAAAACACTTTCAGTTATTAGTATACATGATATTTTGTATTAATTATATTTCTTAATTATATTTAACAATATTTTAATTACGACTTTGTTAGTTTAACAGAGTAAATTTAGTTTTCTTTGCTTATTATATTATTTGTATTTCGCATAAGTTTTATAAGGATTAGTTACGTATAGTTGTAAGTCTATATTCTATTATTTATTTTTTGTGTTGGTTCATAATCAGTGGTACAAGTCACAGTAGTTGTTGTTCTTACAACTTCCTCCTGGAGCTACTTACAACTTCCTCCTGGAGCTACTTACAACTTCCTCCTGGAGCTACTTACAACTTCCTCCTGGAGCTACTTACAACTTCCTAGCTACTTACAACTTCCTCCTGGAGCTACTTACAACTTCCTCCTGGAGCTACTTACAACTTCCTCCTGGAGCTACTTACAACTTCCTCCTGGAGCTACTTACAACTTCCTCCTGGAGCTACTTACAACTTCCTCCTGGAGCTACTTACAACTTCCTCCTGGAGCTACTTACAACTTCCTCCTGGAGCTACTTACAACTTCCTCCTGGAGCTACTTCAACTTCCTCCTGGAGCTACACAACTTCCTCCTGGAGCTACTTACAACTTCCTCCTGGAGCTACTTACAACTTCCTCCTGGAGCTACTTACAACTTCCTTCTGGAGCTACTTACAACTTCCTCTAAGTGCCGCAGGAGAGGCTAGTTTACTGTGCACCTGCGGCTCATCCTGAGAACGTTGTGCAAAAATAAGTGGTCTTGATGGGTTTTGTCAGGTCACACTAGACATAGTTACTGACATAGTTAAGATATTACAGTCATTTCTTAAATTACAATATTATTTTATAGTTAATTACATATTCAATAAAATATTTAAAATACCATCTTATTTTTTCTGATATTTTCATTACCCATTGTTTACTTACTATCTTAGAGACTCATTTTCTATCAGTAGAGATTTAAACTTCTGTTTGAGAAACCAAAATTATTTTTGCTTATTGTTAATTAACTGAAGTAATAACTTCATATTCTCATGGAGATAAAAGTGAAAATAAATCTTCAAAACATTGTCAAACATTTGTGCATATTTGTGTGTGGCTTCATATATGAGTATGTTACATTCAAACCTCAGCCTCTTGAGAACGAGTAATGAGGATAGGGAGTACTTAAAAATAATGATTGTAAATTAGCATTAATACGAATGACGTATATGGTATAAAACTTTTATAAGTGGATAACAGTGACTCTTGTGGGGACGAATTATTGAAGATTTTTACATATCTTCTCCTGGCAATGTCTTAAACACAGTAACCCAACACATCTGGATCCTCGTAGGAACATTCTGCAAGCAGTTCAGTGGGAAAAATCAGTAAATGAAATGATGGACTACGTGAAAAGAAAATACAAGGAAGCAGAGGAGAGGTTTGTTCCCAAAGGAAACAGAAATAATGGGTAGACCAGAACAAGCCCTAGGTTCGCCCAAAGGTGTAGGGAGGCAAAAATTAAGTGTGCTTGAGAATGGAAAAAGTAGAGAAGAGACAGGACCCAGGAAATATAAAGAGATTAGTCGAAGAGCCAGAAGCGAGTATGCACAGATAAGGAGGGAGGCTCAGCGGCAATACGAAAACGACATATCAGCTAAAGTAAAGTCTGACCCGAAGCTGTTGTAAAGCCACATTAGGATGAAAACAACAGTCAAGGACCAGGTAATTAGGCTGAGGAAGGAAGGTGAGGAGTTCACAAGAAATAGTCAGAACAGAAGGGTACAGCAACAAGGAATATACCAACAAGTGCTGGATGAAATACACACAACCGAGGAGGAGGTGAAGAAGCTGCTAAGTGAACTTCATACCTCAAAGGCGGTGGGACCAGACAACATTTCTCTGTGTGCCACTAACAACATACATTGAAACTGGGCAACTACCTGAGGTATGAAAAACAGCAAATGTAGTGTCCCAGTTTTTAAAAAAGGAGAACAGACACAAGGAATTAAACTACAGACCAGTGTCACTGACGTGCATAGTATACAAAGTCATGGAGAAGGAAATCAGGTCCTTCTGTTTACCTTAATTACACTCCCACACATCTCAGCTGATACGGATTCCATTAAATAATAAGCGTTCATATGTGAAAACAAATATCTTAAAATGTTTTAGATGGTAGTATAAGTATGTTTTAATAAGTTGATAAACCGGGTCGAGCCCAAAACACTTCCTTTTTAAAGCTGCCCAAAATGCTAAATGTTAAATAATTACATGTCAGTTTATAAGAAATCGAAATGGTCATTATTATTTGGACCACTGTCAGCCTCAGAGTTACCAGACTCTGCCACGTGGAGGCCAGTGATTTGTCTTTAAGGTCCACACATACACTCTTACTGTGTTTTTGATGTGTCCGGGAGTCCATCAGTGTCCCCTCAGACATTCTCCCTTCCCCACTTTCCCAAGGTCTGCCTCAGCAACCAGTATCTCCTTCTTTCCCAGGTCCATGTGTCCAGGAGTCCATCTGTGTCCCCTCAAACATTCTCCCTTCCCCACTTCCCCAAGGTATCATCGCCTTCCCCAGGTCCATGTATCCAGGAATCTATCCGTGGGCCCCCGGATGTCTCCCCTTCCTCACTTCCCTTAGGTTATCTTCCAGCTTCAGCCTTCTCCAGGTTATGTATCCCGAAGTCAGCTCAGCCACCCCCAGTGGTGGAAACTTTGTCTTGTCTAGCTGGTCTACGGTAGAGACTGTCCAGGTGGGTGGAATTATTGGAGGTGACACACAGAAAACTGCGTCCAGTAATTACACCCACCAAGACAGCCACGACCGTACACCAGTTATTTATGTTATAAGATTTATCTACATTAAGTATATATTGTTGTCCTTAATTACCAGTTTAAATGTATTTGTGAAAGTTTTATTGTGTGTAGATGAGTGCTCGTGTGTTAATATGTTTGTCCACCTCAACGAGAACTGTAATAAGTGTTAAACTTTATATTTTATTTGGTTATTTGTCTGTTGTATTTGCAAGACTCGCAGTGGGTTATAAGCGCTTGAGCACAATGGAAATAAGTCACTTTGTTTGACTTTTTGGGTTTTCCTGGGAAATTTACTCATATGTTATTATGTTTGATAATTTTTGATACTAAACTTATAAACACACTTATTTTCCTACTCATTTGCGCATTTCTGCAAAGGAAACCTTCGTATTTATCATCATTGATAAACACACAAAACAACGCTTGATCGCAGACACACATATATGTATGAAATACACTTATCACCTCTTTCACTAGTATGAATGTAATCTCAAATACAAATACGCACACGTCCCCTTATGCCACACACACACACACACGTCCACTTATGATCACACACACACACACACACGTCCCCTTATGCCACACACACACACGTCCCCTTATGCCACACACACACACACACACGTCCACTTATGCCACACACACACACACATACACACACACACACACAACTCAGGGGTCTGTCCTATGAAGAAAGGCTGAGGGAAATAGGACTAACAACACTGGAGGAAAGAAGGGTCAGAGGAAACATGATAACGACATACAAAATACTGCAGGGAATCGACAAGGTAGACAGTGACAGGATGTTCCAGAGAGGGAACACAGAAACAAGGGGACACAACTGTAAGCTGAAGACTCAGATGAGTCAAAGGGATGTTAGGAAGCATTTCTTCAGCCACAGAGTAGTCAGGAAGTGGAATAGTCTAGAGAAATACATAGTGGAGGCAGGAACCATACACAATTTTAAGACGAGGTATGATAAAGCGCAGAGGCGGGGCCAGGAGCTGAGTCTCGACCCCTGCAACCACAATTAGGTGAATTAGGTGAGTACACACACACACACACACACACACACACACACGTGTATAGTGTGCAAAGTCCTGGAGAAAATCATCAGGAAAAGAATGGTGGAACACCTTGAGCTGAACAGGATAATAAACACCAGACAGCACGGATTCCGGGAAGGCAAATCCTGTGTAACAAACCTCCTGGAGTTCTATGATAAAGTAACAGAGGTAAGGCAGGAGAGAGAAGGGTGGGTTGATTGCATTTTCCTGGACTGCAGGAAGGCCTTCGACACAGTTCCTCACACGAGATTAGTAAAGAATTTGGAAGAACAAGCAGGTATAACAGGAAGGGCACTGGAATGGATCAGGGAATACCTCAAAGGGAGGCAACAACGGGTCATGGTGCGTGGTGAGGTATCACAGTGGGCGCCTGTGACGAGCGGTGTACCGCAGGGGTCAGTCCTAGGACCAGTGTTCTTCTTGGTATATGTAAATGACATGACTCAGAAGTGTCTCTATTCGCGGATGATGTGAAAATAATGAGGAGAATCACATCGGAAGAGGACCAGGCAGGGATGCAAACAGACCTGGACAAGCTCGACATCTGGTCTAGCAACTGGCTTCTCGAATTCAATCCCTCCAAATACAAAGTCATGAGGATCGGAGAAGGGCAAAGAAGACCGCAGACTGAGTACAAGCTAGGCGGACAAAGGCTACAAACCTCGGCAAAGGAGAAAGACTTTGGAGTGAGTATAACGCCAAGCACGTCTCCGGAGGCACACATCAACCAGATAACTGCGGCAGCATATGGGCGACTGGCAAACCTAAGATTAGCGTTCCGTTACCTTAACAAGGAATCGTTCAAGACACTGTACACTATGTACGTCAGGCCCATAATAGAATATGCAGCACCAGTCTGGAACCCACACCTGGTCAAGCACGTAAAGAAACTAGAGAAAGTGCAAAGGTTTGCGACAAGGTTAGTTCCACAACTCAGGGGTCTGTCTTATGAAGAAAGGTTGAGGGAAATAAGACTAACAACACTGAAGGAAAGAAGGGTCAGAGGAGACATGATAACGACATACAAAATACTGCGGGGAATTGAAAAGGAAGACAGTGACAGGATGTTCCAGAGAGGGAACACGGAAACAAGGGGACACAACTGGAAGCTAAAGACTCAGATGAGTCAAAGGGATGTTAGGAAGCATTTCTTCAGCCACAGAGTAGTCAGGAAGTGAAATAATCTAGAGAAAGATATAGTTGGTGCAGGAACCATACATAGTTTTAAGACAAGGTATGATAACGCTCATGGAGCAGGGAGAGCAGAGACCCAGTAGCAGACAGCGAAGAGGCGGGGCCAGGAGCCGAGTCTCGACCCCTGCAACCATAATTAGGTGAATTAGGTGAGTACACACGTCCCCTTATGCCACACACACACACGTCCCCTTATGCCACACACGCACACACGTCCCTTATGCCACACACACACACACACACGTCCCCTTATGCCACACACACACACACACACACACACACACACGTCCCCTTATGCCACACACACACACGTCCCCTTATGCCACACACACACACACACACACACACGTCCCCTTATGCCACACACACACGTCCCCTTATGCCACACACACACGTCCCCTTATGCCACACACACACACACACGTCCCCTTATGCCACACACACACACACGTCCCCTTATGCCACACCCCGTCCCCTTATGCCACACACACACACGTCCCCTTATGCCACAAACACACACACACGTCCCCTTATGCCACACACACACACACACGTCCCCTTATGCCAACACACACACACGTCCCCTTATGCCACACACACACGTCCCCTTATGCCACACACACACACACGTCCCCTTATGCCACATACACACACGTCCCCTTATGCCACACACACACACACACGTCCCCTTATGCCACACACACACACACGTCCCATTATGCCACACACACACATATATACACAATTTGTACCAATTCGTTTATGCGCTCTCCTTCATGGTTGTTAACATTATGTTAGTCTTTTCAAAATATAATCGAAAAGTTGGAGGGAAGAAAAATTAGACTTCCTCAAGTTAGGGAATTCAGGAACTTTATATATTTCAATATTCTGATGGAAAATGTTGGTTTTCAGCATTTTGAAAACAACCATTGTGAAAGTTGTGAAACGTGACTAGTTTGTGACACTTGTGGATAAGACAAAGAAGACATTACCATGAATTATCTTATGGAAGATAAAGTTTAACTAGAGAAGTTTATTAAAAAAAATGGAACAAGTTTTTCACTTTTCTAACATTTTCATTTCCCTAAATTCTTCAGGATTTTAAGGAAATTTTCACACATAAAACATAAACGTTATGGGATTAAAAAAAAAAAAAACTAGCAGCCGGGGATATACGATCCCTTGACAAAAAGAATTCTATGGTGGCTTCTGCACACTGGTCAGTACGACTCTGTCTTACTAACATTCCACATTATTCAGGTGGTGGCTTCTGCACACTGGTCAGTACGACTCTGTCTTACTAACATTCCACATTATTCAGGTGGTGGCTTCTGCACACTGGTCAGTACGACTCTGTCTTACTAACATTCCACATTATTCAGGTGGTGGCTTCTGCACACTGGTCAGTACGACTCTGTCTTACTAACATTCCACATTATTCAGGTGGTGGCTTCTGCACACTGGTCAGTACGACTCTGTCTTACTAACATTCCACATTATTCAGGTGGTGGCTTCTGCACACTGGTCAGTACGACTCTGTCTTACTAACATTCCACATTATTCAGGTGGTGGCTTCTGCACACTGGCCAGTACGACTCTGTCTTACTAACATTCCACATTATTCAGGTGGTGGCTCCTGTACACTGGCCAGTACGACTCTGTCTTTCTAACATTCCTGCACACCACCTGATATACCTACCTATTGTAGCCTAATATACCTACCTATTGTAGCCTAATATACCTATACGTATTGTAGACTAATATACGTACATCACAGTTCATCACATCATAGTGTCTGAGACATTAACAACACAGTCGTACTGGCCGGGTTGTAACAGCAACCTCCAAATTTCTTTTTGCCAGGTGACCAAGTCTCCCGAGTAGCTACCTATTGTTTTTCGCTACCGAAAGTTTTTGTGTGTGTGAGCATTTATAGATCTGTGTGTGTTTTGCAATCACAAAAGACAAGTAACATAAAATAATATTTATAATAATTTTCATGTAGGTTAACAATTAGATAAGAATCTGGCAGTCATTTACACACAATATAGCGTTCAGACATAAGCTTTTTTTTGAAACATAACTGAAAAATATATAAATTAATAAAGATATATACTGTGATGTAAGTATGACTAAAAATTTCATTGAATAACGATATCCGGTTCTCTTGGTGAACGTTCATGGTTGTCTTGGTGGGTGTAATTTTTTAGAAACAAATTCCTCTGTGTCTCCTGTAATTCCTCCACCAAGAAAGTCTCTACCGTAGTTAGAAAAGACATAATTCCAATCCAGCAAGGTCGCCTGGGAATACCACCCTTTGTCTTTTTTAAATGTTGTACTTATATAACTTTTGATAAACAGTTTATTTTCTTTATTATCAGCTTTGCTACTGGCCTGGTTATCCAGGGTAGACGCCTAAATATAGGCGTTAGTAGTCTTTTTAACTGGGCCTAGCATATTTTCGTTAATGCAGATGTCAATGCAGATGGTTTAGACTAAGGCTGCTTCCTTGATAAGTGATGTAATAAATTGTTAAAGTCACTAGAGAAAAGTGGATTCAACATAACAGCTGTTAAACAATTTGAATTTGTGACTACAAAATCCTGTACTTATAATCTGTAAAGTTATTATAGGAGAAACTATTGAATAAAGAAATGGATGTTGAAATGCATCTACCTAGACTATCAGAAAACCTTTGCTGGTGCTATCAGAAATACCAGAGATATAAACGTTACTCTTATACATAGAAACACCAGAGCTGCAAAGATCACAATATTATACCTAATAAAATAAGAAACGCAAATATCGCTCTTTTATATATAGTATAGGATACAACGATAACCTTGTTATGAATAATATGGAACATATAAATGTTATGATAATACATAATAACACCGTTGATTTGAATATCACAATGTTTAACACAATAACACCATAAAATTATAGATAAGGAAGTTACACATAGAAACACAGAGATCACACTTTTATATGAATGAAAATACAGAAAAACTCAAATAAGAACATAAAAATATATGACATTTAAATAGACGACTAAAATAAACAATAAGTGGCTTCTCCATGGTGGTCTAGGTAGAGGAGTTCTTCTCTTCTGGCTGGACTATGTTTCTAGCCTGCCCGGGCGGATGTATATACTGGGCGCAGATTTTTGTGTGTCCTTCCCTGTAATTACACCTTCTTGTATATACTGATATTTCAACACTTGTGTTGTAATATCATATATGGGCAGTGCTTCATGGGGTTGCTGCATTTGAAGAGTTAAGTTCTCTCGAGAAAATGCTGTGTTTGGGTTCACAGCCTCAACGTCCCCTCAAATGCTGTGTTTGGGGTTCACAGCTCTCAACGTCCCCCTCAAATGCTGTGTTTGGGGTTCACAGCTCTCAACGTCCCCCTCAAATGCTGTGTTTGGGGTTCACAGCTCTCAACGTCCCCCTCAAATGATGAAGTTTAAAAACAATTTTCCTTTCATTGTAAGATAATATTTTGCTAAATGAGTGTGAGTGTAGAACACATTTTCACACATTATCAAAGACTACAACGACTGACTGATAGAACCGTCGTAAAATGAAAAGTTTGTTCTGAAAAGTTTATTGTAATTTGTAATTTGCCTTTTTTCCGTACTCATAACAAGAAGCACATTACTGAGACTCAGAGTTTATTAAAGGCTGTTATTTACACATACTTATTTGTCTCCACTTACACGTGTGGGCCAGGATTCAGCCTCGTGAATCTCAACAAGTAAAAGATTCCAAATAGATTTATTGATTTATTGATTTTGGTGGTAGTTGTGGTGATGGAGGTAGTGGTGATGGTGGTCGTGGTGGTAGTGGAGATAGTGGTGGTGGTTGTGGTAGTTGTGGAGGTAGGGGTGATGGTGGTAGTGGTGGTAATTGTGGTGGTGGAGATAGTGGTGATGGTGGTAACTATGTAACAGCAGAGTTATTTTTTAAGGGTAACTCGTCCTAATACTTTACTTCAGTAATTAAAGATGATTCAAGTCATTTTCGTCTTTAATCGTCATTTTAGACATTATTAAACAGAATAAAGACAGCTTCGTCATGTCTGAAATATTAACACGAGTCCTCAGAACATTTGACTCCATCACATAGCAACCAAGAGTTACCTCTGCTACTACTACTATCATAACTACTACTACTACTACAACAACTACTACTAATACGTTAAGTAAAAGGACACAAATGCAACTAATGTGACATTTTATTGTGGCAACGCTCCTGGAGAGCGAAACGTTGCCACAATAAAATGTCACATTAGTTGCATTTGTGTCCTTTTACTTAACATATTGTCGGTAATTCTACCAATATTATTACATACTACTAATACTACTACTACTGCTGCTGCTAATACTACTATACTACTACTACTTCTACGACTACTACTACTATGGTACTGCTACTACTTCTGGTACTACTACTGGTACTACTACTGGTACTACTATTAGTGCTACTACTACTACCACAACTATTATTACTACTACCACAACTAATATTACTACTACCACAACTACTAATACTACTACCACAACTACTACTACAACTACTACTACTGCTACTACTACTATACTACTACTATACTACTATTACTATACTTCTACTACTATACTACTACTACTACTATGCTACTACTACTACTACTGGTATTATTACTACTAGTGCTACTTCTACTATTAATGCTACTACTGCTACTAATGCTACTACTACTACTACTACTGCTACTACTGCTACTACTGCCACCACCGCTACCACCACCACCACCGTCACCGCCTCAAATGTATACCACAATACACATTCAGCTGTAGTTGACTCTTACATCTACAACAATAAAGGTGTTGTATATTATTGTTGTTATGACGCTTAAAACTGTAGTTCTCCTTACATACTTACCTGAGTAACTCACCTGCTGTTCACCTTACACTTTCACCTCAACATCACCTCACATAGTAACATGTAGTTCACCTTACACTTTCACCTCAACATCACCTCACATAGTAACATGTAGATCACCTTACACCTTCACCTCAACATCACCTCACATAGTAACATGTTGTTCAACTCTGAACATTATTATAACTTGGTTGGCATTCAGACATTTTATGGTATCATTCCTAATTACATCATTCTATTTGCAATATCTCCATAATTTGAGTATTCATGTTTATTATGTTAACTATAAAATATAAATAAAACGTAATAATATTCTGCTCTTCATATGTAAGAATATACTTATATATTATGTTTCTGCGACTTAAGAAAAAAAACCTCAATTTCGTGTGGGAGGGGGGGGGGAAACCTTGATGTTGGTGGCAAACCTAAGAATAGCGTTCCAGTACCTCACTAAGGAGTATGCAGCACCAGTTTGGAACCCACACCTGGTCAAGCACGTCAAGAAATTAGAGAAAGTGCAGAGGTTTGCAACAAGACTAGTCCCAGAGCTAAAGGGATTGTCCTACGAGGAAAGGTTAAGGGAAATCGGCCTGACGACACTAGAGGACAGGAGGGTTAGGGGAGACATGATAACGACATATAAAATACTGCGAGGAATAGATAAGGTGGACAGAGACAAGATGTTCCAGAGAGGGGACACAGAAACAAGGGGTCACAATTTGAAGTTGAAGACTCCTATGAGTCAAAGGGATGTTAGGAAGTATTTCTTCAGTCATAGAGTTGTCAGGAAGGGGAATAGCCTAGAAAGTGACGTAGTGGAGGCAGGAACTATATATAGTTTTAAAACGAGGTTTGATAAAGCTCATGGAGCAGGGAGAGGACCTAGTAGCAATCAGTGAAGAGGCGGGGCCAGGAGCTATGAATCGACCCTTGCAACCACAAATATGTGAGTACACACAGGACTACAGGAGAGATAGGGGGGATATGATAACAACATATAAAATACTGAGAGGATTCGACAAGGTGGACAGAGACAGGATGTTTCATGTTCCAGAGATGGGACACAGCAACAAGGGGTCACAGTTGGAAGTTGAAGACTCAGATGAATCACAGAGATGTTAGGAAGTATTTCTTCAGTCACAGAGTTGTCAGGAAGTGGAATAGTCTGGGAAGTGATGTAGTGGAGGCAGGTTCCATACATAGCTTTAAGAAGAGGTATGATAAAGCTCATGGAGCAGGAAGAGTGACCTAGTAGCGACTAGTGAAGTGGCGGGGCCAGGAGCTATGAATCGACCCCTGCAACCACAACTAGGTGAGTACACACACACACACATACATACAAACACACACAAATGCACACGATAATCACAACACACAGTTTCCTCTCATCCTTCTCTAACATCTATGAAAACACATTCCCTCTCGCACGTGTAGTGTCACATGTTCACACATTCACATATCTTTCACTTCTGTTAAAATAAAATTAATTATATTAAACAGGCAATAAAACGGAAATAAAGAAATTATTGAGTATAAACTATAATACAATGTTCAATCAACAAAGTGGTGTATGATGTTTTACTGTATTTGCACTGAGTTTATTTAGGTACAGGTACACATTAATATAGTTACATAAATTATCATACATAGCAGCGTATGTATAGATTACCCAGGATAACCTAAAAAATTAGACAAAGTGACTTATTTCCATTGAGGTCCTTGTAATAACTTATTATTTAAGCCTTAAAAGTTAAAACAGGTAAGTAACTCAACTATCTAAGAAGAACTTACAATAAAAGGAGATATACTAGGAATAAGGTAAACTGAGTTATTTACATTAAAATTAAAGAGAGGATGAGATCACAGCTACATTCATTAGGTACCTTGTGGCTCTCTTCTTGAACTGGCTCATGCTATGACAGATTTTGACATATGCAGGCAGTCCGTTTCACTCCTTTATTCCTGTACAATAAAATGAGTTTGAAGCCTGACCACCGACTATGGGCTCTACAAAGTTGTGTTCTCTTTCCCTAATACTAAACTTGTTTTGGTTCCCAGTCTTGACAAACTTGGCACCAACATAATTTGGACATTGTGAGCAATTTTATAAACGTGTGAAGTTGTAAAGAAGTGACAGTCGAGGAACACTTGTTCTGCATTAAGCAAAGAAGACGCTGCCAAGTTTTCTTATGAAAGGTAAAATTGCCAGAAATATATATTTACCATATAAATAAGTCTCTAAGAGTTTATTACAGTTCTTCATTCCTCTGACCTCCTGAAAGAAAGCGTTTATGAGTACACACACAAACACAGCTGGTAGACCTTCCTGTTCATGACTCTTACACTGCAGTTTTATTTACTATTATGTTACTATACTGTTCCATTATATTACTGCATTGTTGTTCTGTGTTGTTATAAGGTTCTATGTTACTGAACTGTTCCTATGTGTTGCTATACCATTCTTCCATGTTACAGTACCATTCTTGTACATTGATGTAGTGCTCATTTATGTTGCTGTACTTACCTACAACATCTTCCACAACAGTGTCTCCCACATTTACGTTCATGTTCCCAAAATAATTATTTTGACTCAAAATTCTCATAAATTTCCCTTAACATTTCGCAGGATCTCTATCACTCTTTCATCAACACTAATCTCCCTTTTATTATATTAATGCAGATGCCAAAATAAACAAGACACCCAAAGAGAAAAAATCTCCTGGAGTAAAGGCGACCATTTTGGTATTTTTAATCTACTGACCAAAAAAATTAAAACAGCCCATCTTGCAACCTGGCAAATTCGTCTTATCGTTAATGTCTTTGATTCTGTCGAATATATTTACTTCCATGTTGCTCTACTGTACATTTGCAATCCTAGCAAACAATTCGTTTCTTTAATTTACTGTATTTAATGTTTGCTAAATCATGATGCACACATCCCCATCCCCATTTCTAAACCTGGTCACTTCTTCATTACTTATATTTTCTCTTGTCTATAACTCTGTTAATCACAATTCTAACATATATATTGACAGGTATACGCGACAGACAGTACATAAACACCAGTAGTTTAATTTACTTAAAAAAATATATATTTTTTAATTATATCTAACACAGTGTCCATCAGGTTTGAAGTGTATCACAAATAAAGGCAAAGACAGCCTAGACTTGCACAGTGTGATGGGAATCTAGAGATGCCATTAAAACCCATCAATTATTTTACTTCCGCAACAACGTTTCAGTAGTTAGGAGAATTTTAAAGTTTCTTTCCAACAAGACTGAAGTCACTGTGGGTACAACAGCTATGAATGTTTTAAACACACTTTGCATAAATACGTTTTCATTCTGAATGAAAAAAAAAGTATAATTAAGGAACATAATTCATGTAATACCTGATCATGATCCTATTAACTTGTCTGTCAACTTGTTTGTCAACCTGTCTGTCAACCTGTCTGTCAACCTGTCTGTCAACCTGTCTGTCAACCTGTCTGTCAACCTGTCTGTCAACCTGTCTATCAACCTGTCTATTAACATGTCTGTCAACCTGTCTATCAACCTATCTGTCAACCTGTCTATCAACCTATCTGTCAACCTGTCTATCAACCTGTCTGTCAACCTGTCTGTCAACCTGTCTATCAACCTATCTGTCAACCTGTCTATCAAATGTAGATATCAAACTAAGTTCAACACAGGACTAACACATAAAAGCTACATCACACACAGTTCATAATACTCGCTCTAGTATGAAGTAATGCATCTCATTAACACAGTACCCAGAGTCCACACTTTATATCTTGGTACAGATAACTTCTAATCAGAGTCCACTCTGTGCATCTTGATACAGATACCTTCTAATCAGAGTCCACTCTGTGCATCTTGATACATATACCATCTAATCAGAGTCCACACTGTACATCTTGATACAGTTACCATCTAATCAGAGTCCACTCTGTGCATCTTGATACAGATACCTTCTAATCAGAGTCCACTCTGTGCATATTGATGCAGATACCATGTAATCAGAGTCCACACTGTGCATCTTGATACAGATACCTTCTAATCAGAGTCCACACTGTGCATCTTGATACAGATACCTTCTAATCAGAGTCCACACTGAACAACTTGATACAGATACCTTCTAATCAGAGTCCACTCTATGCATCTTGATACAGATACCATCTAATCAAAGAGAGAAACAGTGTGTAGACACAATCGGAAACAGTCTATAATATACTTTAGTAATATACTTCAGTGGAAATAAATGGTATAAAATACCGACACAATGGAAAAATAAACACATAAGCAGTATAATGTGATCCTTTATTGACAACGTTTCGCCCACGCAGTGGGCTTTATCGAGTCACAGACAGATCTACCTGGAAAATGAGCAACATGGAGATATATATAGGGTACAGTCAGGTGGAGAATGCTGGGTCAGGTGGAGAAAGCTGCATGTGACAGTCTTAAAAGTAGTGTGATAGTTAAAAACATTGTGTGACTTAAAGGACCTGTAGTGTACCATTCTTGAGTTCTAGGTGGGATAGCGTTGAAGAAGCTTCTTGGCAATAGGTTCAGCTATGTTGTAGAAGCCGTTGTTCTGGTTGAAGTTGTTGGATATACAGATGAGTGATGATTCTAGGATTCTTCGGTATTGCGTGTTGTCTTCTCTGGCGATGAGTCTTGCGTTTCTGTAGTTGATTAAATGGTTGTGTAAATTTCGGTGTTGAACACAGGCATTTCTTGAGTCGTCAGATCTGCCTGCGTACTGGTGTTCTGAAATGCGTGTTTGTAGGTCTCTGGATGTTTCGCCAACGTATAATTTGCTGCCAAGAAACTTCTTCAACGCTATCCCACCTAGAACTCAAGAATGGTACACTACAGGTCCTATAAATTAGACACATATGCAACATTTGGGTATCTTTATTAAGGAAACGTTTCGCCACACAGTGGCTTCATCAGTCCAATACAAAGTAGAAAGGTGTAAGTAGAGTAGGAGTTTTGAGGTAATCAGTCCCTCGGCCTGGAGTCGATGTGTTAAGAACATAAGAACATAAGAAAGGAGGAACACTGCAGCAGGCCTGTTGGCCCATACTAGGCAGGTCCTTCACAATCCGTCCCACTAACAGAATATTTGCTCAACCCAATTTTCAATGCTACCCAAGAAATAAGCTTTGACAATTCTACCCACTCATGCGCGAGTCCCACTCAAATCCAACCCCTCTCACTCATGAATTTATCCAACCTAAATTTGAAACTACCCAAGGTCCTAGCTTCAATAACCCTACTAGGCAGACTGTTCCACTCATCAACTACCCTATTTCCAAACCAATACTTTCCTATATCCTTTCTAAATCTAAACTTATCTAACTTGAATCCATTATTGCGGGTTCTCTCTTGGAGAGATATCCTCAAGACCTTATTTATATCCCCTTTGTTAATACCCATTTTCCACTTGTATACCTCGATCATGTCTCCCTCATTCTACGTCTTACAAGTGAATGTAATTTTAGGGTCTTCAATCTTTCTTCGTAAGGAAGATTTCTAATGCTATGTATTAATTTAGTCATTCTACGCTGAATGTTTTCTAACGAATTTATGTCCATTCTGTAATATGGAGACCAGAACTGAGCTGCGTAATCTAGGTGAGGCCTTACTAATGATGTATAAAGCTGTAATATAACCTCTGGACTTCTGTTGCTAACACTTCTTGATATAAATCCCAGTAATCTATTTGCCTTATTACGTACGCTTAGGCATTGCTGTCTTGGTTTAAGGTTGCTGCTTACCATCACCCCCAAGTCCTTCTCGCAATCTGTATGGCTAAGTTCTACGTTATTTAACTTATAAGTGCTTGGGTTATGGACACTCCCGAGCTTCAGAACCTTGCATTTATCTACATTGAACTGCATCTGCCACTTTTCTGACCACGAATTAAGTTTGTCTAAATCTTCCTGAAGTTCTATGACATCTATGTTTGAATCAATTATCCTACCTATCTTCGTGTCGTCGGCGAATTTGCTCATATCACTAGTAATTCCTCATCAAGGTCATTGATATATATTATAAATAACAATGGGCCTAAGACTGATCCCTGTGGAACACCACTTGTTACAAGTCCCCTTCGGATTTAACCCCATTTATGAAAACCTCTGCTTCCTATGGTGAGCCATGACTGATCCATGACAGCATTTTAACCATTTTTAGAAGAAATAAGAACATAAGAAAGGAGGAACACTGCAGCAGGCCTGTTGGCCCATACTAGGCAGGTCCTCACAATCCATCCCACTAACAGAATATTTGCTCAACCCAATTTTCAAAGCTACCCAAGAAATAAGTTTTGACAATTCTATCCCACTCATGGTGAGTCCCACTCAAATCCAACCCTTCACTCATGAATTTATCCAACCTAAATTTGAAACTACCCAAGGTCCTAGCTTCAATAACCCTACTAGGCAGACTGTTCCACTCATCAACTACCCTATTTCCAAAACCAATACTTTCCTATATCCTTTCTAAATCTAAACTATCTAACTTGAATCCATTATTCGGGTTCTCTCTGAGAGATATCCTCAAGACCTTATTTATATCCCCTTGTTAATACCTCCATTTTCCACTTGTATACCTCGATCATGTCTCCTCATTCTACGTCTTACAAGTGAATGTAATTTAGGGTCTTCAATCTTTCTTCGTAAGGAAGATTTCTAATGCTATGTATTAATTTAGTCATTCTACGCTTGAATGTTTTCTAACGAATTTATGTCCATTCTGTAATATGGAGACCAGAACTGAGCTGCGTAATCTAGTGAGGCCTTACTAATGATGTATAAAGCTGTAATATAACCTCTGGACTTCTGTGCTAACACTTTGATATAAATCCCAGTAATCTATTTGCCTTATTACGTACGCTTAGGCATTGCTGTCTTGGTTTAAGGTTCGCTTTCCATCACCCCCAAGTCCTTCTCGCAATCTGTATGGCTAAGTTCTACGTTATTTAACTTATAAGTGCTTGGGTTATGGACACCCTGAGCTTCAGAACCTTGCATTTATCTACATTGAACTGCATCTGCCACTTTTCTGACCACGAATTAAGTTTGTCAAACTTCCTGAAGTTCTAGTGACATCTATGTTTGAATCAATTATCCTACCCATCTTCGTGTCGTCGGCGAATTTGCTCATATCACTAGTAATTCCCCATCAAGGTCATTGATATATTATAAATAA
>WNWK01022695.1:0-32116 GCA_009830355.1 Cherax destructor
TTGTCCTATTACTGGACCTCCTGGACCGATTGTCCCACTTGATATTCCCCGTCACTGGATATTCCTCCACATTATGAAAGGAGGTAATTAAATCCGATTTGGTGGGCGGAATCTCCAAATTCGACAGGCCATCCCATCACCTGATCGGGTCGGTAGGCTCCCAGTTCACTCTCTGCCTATTCCCCTCTATGCCGCCTCCCTGCCCAGCTGCCCAGGCATCTCGCGCATGCGTGTGAATTCGTTGGTTCTTTTCAGTTAATGTTAAGCCAACAACAACACAGCAATGATATCTATTCATATTGGAAAGTTTATCAATTACAACTTTCGGAAAATACCAATATTTTCCACAAATATAGACATTTTCATTAATCCATCTATGATTTTTTCTTCAAAATTATATAAGAAACATGTTACATGGCATATATACATGCTGTTTATATGCTATGGTGTTGCCGGGCGGAGGGAAAACATTACGTAATATTAATAATAATCACTCTTGGGCACATTAAATGTCTTATTTTACATTAATATAGATATTTTCATTAATTCATCTATGATATTTTCTTCAAAATAATTTAAAAAACGCATTACATAGCATATAAACATGATACATACACCCACAGAATAAAAATTGACAAATATGATATTTGTTTACCAAACGACTTTGTAGAAGTCGGAAGAATTACGTTTTCTCTAGTCAAACATTGAGGGATAACTGTAGAAAAATATTCCTTTCATATGCCTTCACTCTATATATAGTTATTCACGACCCTTGTGGGTTTAGCACTTCTTTTTTATTATGATAATAATAATGGTAATACTATCATTAACTCTAAAAATAGTGTGTTGCATGAGAATGGGAGTGTTGCTGTTTGTTTATTTTGTACTAACTTGTACACAATGTAAGAGTATTTGTATTGTGAGGTAATTATTATTATAATAAAACAAATTATTTTGAGGTAAAAGTCTCACAAACTCTTACAAACGTATGTGAATGAACTAAAAGTGGACACGTATTAATCGCATTCATTTCGCCTGACCGAGTGATCGCCCACTACCTGTTCAGTTTTTTTTTTTTACCTTGTCTGAACTCTGTATCTCGTTCTCTTTCTCGTTTACATTTTCGTTTACTAGTTGGCTCTCATTGACTATGGCGTCTAAGCTTAGTTGTGATAAAAAGAGGAGTCGTAAGCCTTTTACTTTAAGTGCCAAGTTAGAAATGATTAAACTCAGTGAACTGACTTTTTTGGGTTATCCTGGGTTGTCTACGCATATTTGCTATGTATGATAATCTATGTAACTATTTGTGTATACCTGAATGAACTTACTAACAAGGTATATGTTGATCGCTGAGATAGCCATCAAATACAGTTACATATAGCAGCATATGTGTAGAGAACCCAGGATAACCCAAGAGTGTACTCACCTAATTGTGGTTGCAGGGGTCGAGACTTAGCTCCTGGCCCCGCCTCTTCACTGACCTCTACTAGGTCTTCTCTCTCCCTGCTCCATGATCTTTATCATACCTCGTCTTAAAGCTATGTATGGTTCCTGCCTCCACTACATCACTTGCCAGACTATTACACTTCCTGACTACTCTATGGCTGAAGAAATGCTTCCTAACATCCCTTTGACTCATCTGAGTCTTCAACTAACACTCTTGCTAGGACCTAGTGCTGCTGGGGATTGCAAGTTAAAACCTATGATAATTTATCACTCAGAGAATCCTAGGGCCCTAAAGAACTATGCAAAAGGTAGCCTCCCTGTATATTATAAATCCAATTCAAAAGCTTGGATGACTACTGATCTTTTCATAAATTGGTTCACAGACTATTTTTAAGCCAATGTTAATACTTTAAGGTAAGTAATAAGTGTACTCTGTGTGTATCTTACTTTTTATTGTGTTTTTTAATGCCTAGTGCTATTGCTAACTTAATATAAGTTAATGTAAGCTTGTTGTCTGGCATTTATATGCATTTAGAAGTGGAAGAAAATGGCGTTCTGCTTTTCGGCGATGTCTGCTTTAAGGCACTAGCCTGGAACCTAACCTGCCGTATAAGTGGGGCCCTACTGTACTTCCTTTAGCACTCTTCACTGACCTTACAACTTCTACCCTGCAGCGCTGTATGACCCTGGTGGTTTAGCACTTACTTTTGATTATAATAATAATGAGCCTCCAGCAACACTTGATTACGAAGCTCTGGTTGCTCCAGCATGATAACGTGACTCCTATCCAGGCGGATGTGTCAAATAAAATAATTAATTTGCAATAGTTAATGTAAATTGATTATGATATTTAGGTCTTGATGGTAGAGCAAGAGGATTTATATAAATTTCCTTGTTTTCCTTTACAGGTAAGTGTGGATCACTGGTCATCGTGGGACAACTCTCGCACCACATGACAGGTAGGTCTATATTACTACTTTAAATACGCTTAACCAATGAGCACAATGTTGCTAACTGTGAGTTGTATCAACACTTGGGAATTATCGTTGGTGTTGCTTCTGATAGATTGTTATGTGAGACTTGTGAGAAATGCAGTATGTTCCAGACTAGCTACACCAGAGTTTACTAAGGTGTGACAGTAGTCACCTGGATGTATTTAAGGTCTGCAGGATAAGGACGCCCAATAAGTTGACACTTGTCATTTTCAGTAACTGCAGTAAACTCACAGCTATGTGCAGAGAACACCACAAACCTGTAAAGCAAAGATAATTAATTCAGTGTTGAACCTTATAGTTTTATCCTAAAAAATATGTAATTACCAGCAGAATAATTTTTTTTTCAATATTCTGAGATTGTCATTATCATAATGTTTAGTCTGGCATGAACCTGGCACTGTTGTAAGCGGGAACCTGGCACTGTTGTAAGCGGGAACCTGGCACTGTTGTGAGTGGGAACCTGGCACTGTTATGGGCAGGAACTTGGCACTGTTATGGGCAAGAACCTGGCACTGTTGTGGGCAGGAACCTAGCACTGTTGTGGGCACGAACCTGGCACTGTTGTGGCGGGAAGAAAATTATGACATTTTTGACCTAAGATGAAAATATCAAACATTGTTTTTTATGAGTAAGACTTGTTTAGATTTAATATTAATTTAAGTGATCACTGAGAATAATGTAGCAATAAACAATGAATTTCTGTATTAGCGGCCTATTTGATGGGTTAAGTGGAAATGTTATTCAAACCTTAGCAGAAGTATTTGTGGGAAAATATTTTCTGATCACTGGTCTGCATTTGGAATGTTTTTATTTTTTATTTTTATTCATGGTTGCGATCTTACATATTCTTGGGCTGCTGATTGTAAATATCTAAACTATTTTGCTCTATCACTTAAGGATTTTGAATAAAATACAAATTAATGATAATAATAAAAAATGTGAATTTTTAATAAATTGTTACTTTATTAAAATTAGGCAAGTACAGTGAGCCCTTGAAAATCGTCCATAATCCGTTCCTGAGAGTCTGCCTATTTTCAAAATAGACGACTTTCAAATCCATTTTCCCCATAAGAAATAATGTAAATCAAATTAATCCATTCCAGACACCCAAAAGTATGTAAAAAAAAATTGTTTTTAAATAAAATGTACATTTATCTACACAGAAAACAATGAGATATATACTGTACTTAGTATAAAATAGTAATAAATTGACACTTACCCTTATTAAAGAGTTGTTGATGTGTGGAAGAAGGAAGGAGAGGAGAGGAATTTTGTATTGCTAGTGTTTGGAAGGGAAATCCCCTTCCATTAACACTTCAGGTACCAAGTCCTTTTCTGGGGTTACTTCCCTTCTTTGTTTTTTAATGCCACTAGGACCAGGTTGAGAGTCACTGGATTCCTTTCTTGCAAAATAACTGTCCAGAAAGGTCTGTTTCTGGCGGTTCTTTAAAATGTCCTTAAAATGTGACCAGATATTGTCATTGAACATGTCACATACACGGCCTGCAACAGCTTTGTCAGGGTGATGCTCCTCCACAAATCTTTCCATCCTAGTCCACATTGTACACATCTCCTTAATCTCTGAAGAAAGCAACTACTTCCTTCTCTCTTCCTCCTCCTCTGAAGCAAATTCGTGAGCTCTGGTCTGTTGTTCTTGTAGATTAAGGAGGGGTGGGGGGCGAGCATTTTTCAATTAATTAGGAAAGGAAAATTGAAAAATTATGGGAAAAAATGTTATCTTACCAAAAAATAGTGCATAATTCTGGCAACATGTTGATGCAATGGGCTTCTTTCTATCATATTTCTAAGTATGTTTATTTTAAAAAGTATTTTTTTGTTTTTGCTTGTAGCAAAAGGACTTTTGGCAATTCTTCAGTTTTTTTTACCTTCAAAATTGCGATTTTTATGATTTTTTCACTTGAAATACACTACATGGCAACTTCTGTGAGGAGTGGTGTGTGTGAGCCATCTTGGATGCAACTCAGTAGCCTTCTGGCTTCCCATGGGGATAGGGGATTGTAGTGCCCTGAAGTTTGGCGTGCCATTTCCCTAGATTTTTACACAAACATAATTATCAATATCTCAGGAATAAGTTATTGACATTATAAATCCTCTCATGCAAAGAGTATTTATCAGAGCATCATGATTCTTTCGTAGGTTATGGAGGAATGATGGTTCTATTAAATTACATGGCCTTCACCAGTGTTGAGAAGAGTGACACCACCTTTCTTCATCATACCCTTCACGATGGTGGCATAATAATCACTGCCTATCAAAACACTTACTGGTCCCACCGAGTCATTGTTTACTATGGAGGGTGCCAGTTTCACATTATTCTCCCTGGGCTTGGCAGCCACAGCAACTTCACCAGCTCCAGTCATGGTTATAGAATCAATAACCACTGAGGGTACAACTTTAATAAACCCCTTATTATTCATGGGCTTGCCAGCCACACTAACTCCATTAGATTCAGCAATGGTTATAGGATCAATAATCGCTGAGATACAGTTAAATAAATCCTTTATTATCCCTGGGCTTGCCAGCCTTATCAGCTCCATCAGATTCAGCAATGGTTATAGGATCAATAACTGCTGAGGTACAAATTAAATAAATCCTTTATTATCCCTGGGCTTGCCAGTCGCATCAACTCCATCAGATTCCAAGGCAATGGTTAATAACAGAATCAACCTAACAGCGGCTTGAGAGGTACAAATTAAATAAATCCTTTTATACGAGGTGATTCCTTTCAAAACCTATCAAATTTAACCTTTGGTGCCAAAATACGTAGCCACGCCTGTGCTAGCAATTAATTGGACTAATTACTGTCCACCACATGATTAATTAACTGTGTGTACTCTATACTCACTTCCTACAATCAGTCACTTATTTATTAAATAATTAATTCAATAATGATTAATTCACTAATCACATCCGGTTCAGGACGGACCAACGGGCGCTGTGGGGAATTATGAGAGATTATCTATCTGGGACACTGCCACTTGCAACAAAAAATCTCCCGGGGAGATGACTGACTAGTATAATTTTACCGCATTCATTCCCTTGAGGTATGTGAGAAACTTTACCCACTCCTGGTCGCACCCGAGGGGTACCTTCGATATTCTCACCTTCGCCCCACTGCACTCTGGACCAGTGTTTATATTAAATAGGCTCGCACTAATACGTACGATACAATAAGGTTTGTGGACTGTATAGATGATTAATTGACTGAATACAAGTAGATAGAAAGTACACAATTAAATTCATCACTCACCCATTAACAGCATCCTGGATGTGCATTGTAGATCGTTGACCTAGCTAAGGTACATCTACTGTTTATAACAATCCTATCGGCTGATAACTGACTGCTACAAAAGGGATGTACAGTGGACCCTTGCTATTCGAACACTTCAAAACTCACCCTCATTCCAGAATGCTGTTCAAGTGCTGTTACCAAACGAATTTATTCCCATAAGGAATGATGTAATTAGATTAGTCCATTTCAGACCCCCAAATATACACTTATAAAAGCACTTACAATAATAAACTTACATAAAAGGGTGAGTTTTGGAGTGTTCGAATAGCAAGGGTCCACTGTACTTAGCTGCAGGTGAGGGAGTCACTTCGTTTGTTGGTGTTCTCCCGCGGTCTTGCTCGATAGCGATTATACTCCCGGCAAGCTGATGATGGTGGAGTAGGGGTCCCGATATAGAAGTACGTATTGACTTCTTGACACCTCTACAATTCTCGGGACAGAATCGGGAGGTCAACATATAATCGTTGTGAGAATGTTGCTGAGATCCACTGCACACATTCTCTCTCGTGACATTAACATCACCAAATCTTCTTTAATTCACACGACAATTTAATGTTTCACTGAATTACCCTCATTAATGTTCGCTTCGTTAAATTTCCACGTCGATTGTCGAGATGAAAATGGTAACCCGTTACCATTCCAATGTACCCAACATGGCGGCTTCGGGTTGGCGTCCCCATCACTCGGCGACGCCGGTGCATTCACTTACAATTATTTACAAATCTGCTTCACTAGATTCAACCCTCACCGTATTCATTAAGTATATTTCAGTCTCTTCTATTATGAAGACCACCCAGAATCAGGGTTTATGACTGTACCAAGTCGAATAATCACGCCACCTGAGTCATGGTTAATATGGCTAGGCCTACCGGCGTCACCCGTTATTTCTTAGTTTAACACCCGATTACAGTGATTCCTGGACTTAATGTCCCTCAGTATGCACTTGAAGACGATTACGACACTTCCTATTGCGAAGGGATGCCAACAACCATATTTGGCCAGCAAATTTGCCAAATAACTGGCTCCATACTGAGCCAGAATTCCAGCCTTTTAAGGCGATACCCACGCGACAACTACTTCTTCTGCCCAGCTGGCCTACGGCCTCTCAAGCACCGCCTATTCGATGGTTTTATCTTCAAACCCACCTAAGCGTTAAGCCACCAGCAGCACATTGATGATATCTATTCATATTGGAAAGTTTATCGAAAATAACTTTCGGAAAATTCCCAATATTTTCCACAGAAATTTTAGCAAAAAAAAAAAAAATGAAAACGTCTTGCTTCCCCCTTAAGGTCCACAGCTCTTCAGTGGTTAGTTCCCCATTGTGGTCCTCCACAACTCTTCCACATCCTCACCACTAACCTCCATCCCCATGGACATCCCCAATGCCACAATTGTTTCCACACCCGAATCTATATGACAGTGTCCACCGTTGAAGACACTGCAAGTTTTCAAGTAGACATAAACCAAATCTTTAAATGGGCTGCAGAAAACAATATGAAGTTCAATGATGAGAAATTTCAATTACTCAGATATGGAAAACGTGAAGAAATTAAAATTTCATCAGGGTACAAAACAAATTCCAACCACACAATAGAGCGAAAAACTAATGTCAAAGACCTGGGAGTGATTATGTCAGAGGATCTCACCTTCAAGGACCATAACACCATAGCAATCGCATCTGCTAGAAAAATGGCAGGATGGATAATGAGAACCTTCAAAACCAGGGATGCCAAGCTCATGTTGACACTTTACAGATAGCTGGTTCTATCTAGGCTGGAATATTGCTGCACACTAACTGCACCTTTCAGGGCAGGTGAAATTGCTGACCTAGAAAATGTGCAGAGAACCTTCACAGCACACATAACTGCGATAAACCACCTCAATTACTGGGAACGCTTGAAGTTCCCAAACCTGTACTCCCTAGAATGTAGGCGGGAGAGATACATTATTATATACACGTGGAAAATTCTCAAGGGATTAGTACCAAACTTGCACACGAGAGTCACTCCCTACGAAAGCAAAAGACTCGGCAGGCGATGTAACATCCCCCCAATGAAAAGCAGGGGTGCCACTAGCACGTTGAGAGACAACACAATAAGTGTCAGGGGCCCAAGACTGCTCAACTGCCTCCCAGCATACATCAGGGGGATTACCAACAAACCCCTGGCTGTCTTCAAGCAGGCACTGGACAGGCACCTAAAGTCGGTACCTGACCAGCCAGGCTGTGGTTCATACGTTGGACTTCGTGCAGCCAGCAGTAACAGCCTGGTTGATCAAGCTCTGATCCAACATGAGGCCTGGTCACAGACCGGGCCGCAGGGGCATTGACCCCTGGAACTCTCTCCAGGTATACTCCAGGTATACAACTGGCATAGGGCTGTCAGAGCCAGCCCCAAACCCTTCAAAATCCCTCTCTTGAACACAATCTGGCCACAATTTTCTCCAAGCAGAGTTCATCCTCCTAGGAGTCACTTCCTGCCAAGCCTTACCTATAAGGCGTATGCAATTAAGGATATTGAAGTGATCTTTCCAGAACTCTCTTAGGGTCAATTCAGAGTCTGAGGTTATGTCAAAACACCTTTGAAACATTGTTCTTGTGTAGAGTTTTTTGAAGTTACAAATGACCTGCTGGTCCATGAGCTGGAGGAGAGGAGTGGTATTAGGGGGCAAGAGCTTCATATTGATGAACTTCAAATCCTCAACAATTTGCTCTTCCAAGTCTCGAGGATGAGCAGGAGCATTGTCCATTACCAGGAAGCACTTAAGTGGCAATTTATTTCCCAGGAGGTATTTCTTCACACTAGGGCCAAACACTTCATTGAACCAATCAAGGAAAATTTCCCAGGTGACCCATGCCTTAGTGTTAGCCTTCCAAAACACACATAAATTACCCTTGGCAACACTGTACTTTTTGAACACTCTGGGATTTTCAGAGTGATACACCAATATAGGCTTCACTTTGAAATCCCCACTAGCATTACCACACAATATGAGAGTTAACCTGTCTTTCATAGGCTTGTGTTCAGGCAGTGCATTTTCCTCCTTCGTGATGTAGGTCCTCTTTGGCATTTTCTTCCAAAAGAGGCCTGTTTCTTCACAATTGAACACTTGTTGGGGTTTGAATTGTTCAGCCTCTATGTACCCCTTGAATTCGTGCTCAAATTTTTCAGCCGCACATTTGTCAGAACTTGCAGCCTCTCCATGCCTTACAACATTGTGTATGCCACTTCTCTTCTTGAAATTTTTGAACCAGCCTTTGCTGGCGTTGAATTCATGAACATCAGCACTCATTCCAGGACTTTTCTTTATGAGATCGTCATGCAACTGCCTTGCCTTTTCGCAAATTATTGACTGTGTAACACTATCTCCTGCTAACTCTTTTTGTCTGATCCACAAAAGCAACAACTTCTCAACTTCTTCGATTATTTGCGATCTCTTTTTCGTTAGCATATTTATCCCTTTCGCAACATCAGCTTTCTTGATTTCCTTTTTCTTCAACAAGTTGGAAGTGATGGTTGAATGGGCCTTCCCATACATCCTAGAGAGCTACTCCACTTGTACACCACTTTCATATTTTTCAATGATCTCTTTCTTTACTTCTATTGTGTTTCTCACTTTCTTTACCAAAAGGGTGGCACTAGGAGCTTTCTTTGGGCCCATGGTGGCTTATTTAGCAGTTGCAAGCACTAAAACGAATGGAATAATGACAAAATGTATGGTATGAATGCGTGGGTGGTGGTCACTCGCTGGTAAACAATGGCACACCGATGCTCAATGTGGTGTTTATGTGCCCAGGCGGCTGGGAGGCCACGCGGATGCGTTTCAGACGACTGCCAATATCATGTCAATATTTTGCCGAAAAAAGTGGCCTATTTTCAAATTCGCCGATCTTCAAGGGAGATGATTTTCAAGGGTCCACTGTAATCATGGAAAAGCACATTCTGTTAGTTTTAAGAACATATGAATTCCAAATCAACATGAATCAAATCAAATGATTTTATTAAAAAGAATATGCTCCTAATGGTTAGCCTTCGTATTGAATCAAAGGAAGAAGGACTGCTTTGATTTTTGCTTGTGCTGTACATCGAGACCATTACGTTTCAATGACCAGCAGTAATCCGCCATCATGCTGACATTCCATTTGCCCTGGTATCGAGTTTCCCTGGTGAAAATATTCTGATGAAACCGCTCTCCTTGTTCCTCACTGTATTCCTCACAGTTGTTGGGAAAATAGTCAAGATGTGAGTGGAAAAATTGCATCTTCACACTCATTCAAGACCCAAGTTGTTGGAAACTTGAAATCAGGTCTTGGATAATTTTTTTCATATTTGGGGAAGAGCCTGTTTCCCAGGAAGTTGTGGACAATCTGCTTGAATGAAAACCAGGCATTCACCTCGACACCTGCTAATGCTTCATCAAAATGCTTGTCCTTCATCAATTCCCGAATCTGAGGGTCATCAAAGATTCCTGCCTTTAGCTTGCCTTCACTTATATGAGGAAACTTTGACTCCAGGTACTTGAAAGCAGTTCCATTCTTGTTCAAGGCCTTCACAAAATTTTTCATAAGCCCTAATTTGATGTGGAGTGGTGGCAGCAGAATTTTCTTCGGGTCAACTAGTGGCACAGTTTTCATGTTGTGATTTCCGGGTAAGACGCTGGTTCTTGGTGGCCAGTCTTTTTGTTCATAGTGCTGGCTGTCTGCCCTACTATCCCAAAGACACAGAAACAGGGATACTTGGTGTATCCACCTTGAAGACCTAGTAGGAGAGCAATAACTTTTAAATCACTACAAATGAGAAAATTGTGATTCTGGTACTTGATTACATACGTTTGCGTAAGTTTCTGACATATGGACACTATGGTCAATTGGCACAGATGCAGCTGTGTTGCCATAGCAGAGAAGTACAGCCTTTAAAATTATTTTAGAAGAATCAATGAAGAGTCTCCATTCATCTACTTTGTATGACATCCCCATGTGTTCAATATGACCAGAAATATTTGAACAGAAAACAAAAGATTCCTCTTTGTCAAAGAACTGAGTGAATTCCACTTCACTGATGGTACCAAGTGAATGGTGTTCCAGGAGCTAGAAGCCTGCGTTCCTTCAGTCTAGAGCTAAGTAACTGTGCACTTTCTTTTGGAAGGTTAAGGTATCTCACCAAGTCATTGAGCTCAACTTGGTTGAAGGGTTTGGGATCGTCATTTGTTGGTGGTTCATAGTCTACTTCCATCTCCTTAGAATCACTGGTATGAGACTCTGATGAAATTTGCCATGTCTCAGGTGGCACAGGTATAGGAATATCTTCAGAGTGTGGAACAGGCCTTATTGCTGAAGGAATATTTTGGTATATTATGTGATCTTTAGTCTTCTTGTTGAATCCAGCTACTTTAAAAAAATTAAGGTATAAAAAGGACCCCAATGGAAATAAGTCACTCTGACTTTTTTGGGTTATCCTAGGTTTTCTACACATATGCTGCTATGTATGATAATGTATGTAAATGTATTTGTGTATACCTGAATATACTTACTTAGTCATACAAAAGTAGCAGTCATCATGGTGGTTCATCTGCTCCTGCCATACCATTGGTACTCCAAAGATTTCCAACTGACCACACTTGGAGCTTACTGATGCAATGCTTGCAAGCTTTGTGTGGTGCAAATGGTTTGTCCTGGTCTCCAAGTTTGCAGCCAAAATAAGCAAAGTAGCAGCACTTCAGTAAAGGAGTAATTTTGCTCTGAGAATCTGAAGGGGTGAATTGCCTGCAGACATAGCAAAATATGTCTGGTGAATTTATGCAGCCTCTGCACATATTAATAATCTGAAAATAAAGAAAAATATATTAGATTTAACATTTAAGTCAGCTTCTCTGCTGACTTAAGCAGAAATTGAAGTGTTGCTCCCGCGTGGGTGAGTGGGGTAGTGGGGGAGTGGCCCCCCAGAAGTACTGTCCAATCAATCAATCAAGTCTAGGTAAGACCCACAAGTGGGTGAGCGGGGAAGTGTGGACAGCTGAAGAGAAGTCGGTGAGAGGAAGGTCTTGAGTCGTAGATAAAGTGCCAGGGCTTAACCCAGCTGCGGAGCGATAGGGGACAGGAGCTGGAGATTAGGATCTTGCAGGCGATGTAGAAGACATGGAGAGGATGGCTGATCTGGCTGCTGCAGGCTGCTACACTCTTGGGAAGTGGCTGGTGACGATGCTGGACTCTGGCTTGGGTTGACAGTGGAGGTCAGGGTGGCTTGGCATGTAGTATTTCTAGGTGATGAGATGCTGGACTATGTCAGGGTGTATCTGGTTTTTCTAGAGTGTGTCTATTCTCGGGTTCCATTTGTTAACTTCTTGAATGTGGCTTTGTTCACGACGTCAACGAGTACTTTGGAGTTGTAATAGTCGGCGTCTGTAACTGCATCTGAGACTCCCTTTAGTACCTCAGCAAGTGTCAATATCTTGTTTGGTTGTTGTTGTTCTCCAGCGGGAAATGGGATGGTAGCGTATTTGACTCTGCCATTTATCAGCCGTGTATGCAGTTCTAGCAAGGGTAGGTCGCCTCCATTTACATCAGCAGTGTAGAATCGAGCTCCATTGAATGTTATGTGGTGGGATGTTGTCTCTTCAGTGAATGTTGTCGGTTTCTTGGTTGGTGGAGATACAATAGTGACTGCACTGGCTTCTGCAGAGAGTGTTGTGGTGGTGGAGGAAGTTGCTGGTGGGGTCGGCGCGTGCGCGGTCTCTGATTGGTCCGTCTCCATGCGAGAGGGAGGAGCTTGAGGTGGTGGTGGTGGTGGCGGCTGCGGCTGTGTTGGCTGAGCAGGCGTTGTGATATTAAGTGGCGCACTGGTGCACTTGATGATGTCAGCTGATGGTGGTGAGTCTGGGAAGTTGAACTTGGGCATATTATTAAGTTCAAAGATCTCGTTGATGACAGTGTTGAAGGAGCCAGGATTCGCCATGTTGGCCATGTGGGCATATATCATGCAGTACTGGATCTTTGTGGTGTCCATTGTTGGTGGTGTGGCGACTGCGTTGGTGGGTGGTAGTGTGGCTTTGAGAATCTTAGTGGTGTTGGACTGGATCTTGGCGATGGCAGCATATGTAGGTGACTTATGCTGTGCCTTTTTCAGGTTAACTTCTTGTGCTTTCTTCAGTACTTCACGGCGTGTTGGACAACGAGCAGCCAAGGTATGGTGATCAGTCTTGCAGTTAAGACACTTGGGTTGAGTGGTGGTGGAGCAGGACTTGTAATCGTGGCCTTCAGTACCACAGTTTGTGCAGAACTTCTTGTCCTTGTTGGTGCAGTCCTTGGTGCTGTGTAAGTACGAGAAGCAGTTGTAGCATTGTGGAACAATTGTGTATCTTTCTGCTTCAATGAAGGCAGGGTTGATGTGAAAGTAATGTACTGCTATTCCCTCATCTAGTGCTTTCTCCGCCATGGTGACGTCAGTGAAGGTGACCTTCATCATGGACGGAGCAGTAGGTATTTTTAGAATGGAGTCGACCTTTGCCCAGGGGTTCAGGTCCTCTATAGATGTCTTGATATCAGCGATGTCTTGAGCAGTGATGAGTGAGTCTAAGCGTTTGAGGAACACAGTCCTCTTAGCCCTCATTGCAGGGGAAGTCCAGATTTGGAATCCCCGTTCTTGAAGCTTGGTAGTAGCAGTGGTGGTCAGTAGTTTTTCAGCCTCGTTGTCGTCGGTGCAGACGACAATGAAGGCCGCCTTGAGTGTCAGGATAGCAGTGAATTTTACTTGCAGACTGCTGCTAACAGCAGACGCAAGTGCTAGCTTAGTGGAGTCATTTATAACTCCGCTAACAGGCTTGATCTTGACCCTGTTGGAGTATTGCATCATGGTGGTGATGCTACACAGACGCAGTAAAGGTTCCCCTCCCCAACGGGGATCGCAGGGATGACAATACTGGGAATGTGTGAGGTGCACAGGTGTGCAGTTGAAACTCCTGTGTGTGCTTGCTGAGTACTGTCCCCCAACCTTGGGTGACCCGACTACCGTTTTCTTCCTGGGTGTCGGGTGAGCGCCTGCCGGCTCGCGTTTTCTATACCTCGCGAGAGCTTCCCATACTCTTTGATTGAGAGTAGGGACCCATATATTCTGGTTTCTTTTGTAAAAACAATAGTTTTACAGCTTTTCTCGAAGGACCTTGGATCGTAGACATTTATACACTGTAGTATAAGTCTCTGGACCACCATGTGGCCACTCTTCTGGTTCGAATACGATCAACTTTCGATTCGTAAGGACCAAAACTTCCGGTTCGTAATGAACAAACCTCCGGTTCGTAAGGACCAATATGTGGAGGATGGGCTCCTACGATAACATGGAATGTATGGTTCGCTAATACTACTTAGCTTATTGATGAATCCAAGATGTCGCAGCCGCCACCAACACCTTCTCAGGGGATCCATATATTGCCACACTCTCCACAGGGCTGTAAGATAAACATCAAGGGTTAATAATTATTGCCCCAAAGGAGCGTATGTCCATATTTCAGTCTTTGACTTCAGACTGAATTTACACTCACGTGTTTGGACTAAAAAGTCCACGCATAACCGCCGTCCCTAGGTAAAAATTTGAATGTTCTTGAATACAAGAACTGCGCAGTCCCCTGTTTTGACCAGAACATCAAATTCTTACCTTGCTCGTGTAACTTTGAGCGATGGTGTTGGCTCCACCATATACGGCGGAAATGCTGTCTTGATTGTAGAATGCCGCTGAAGAATCACCGTCTTGTTTCGATGGAGTTCACTTGCGATTGTCTCTACTTTTCTCCTTTTTGCAGTCTGAAGCTGCGCACACTTCTGAATATACTGCAATGTTGATATTATTCACTAAACGCGCTGGAACAGAGTTCTTATCTATTTTCCCGACGTTAGTGGAGATTAAATGATATAACGGACGCGAACGAGTAATGTCTATGTTGATTTACGTCGCCTTGCGCCGCATGACCACTAGAGTCGTATCACCCATTCTTGCGGTGGCCAAATTCAATCTGCCCGCTCATGCTGCCTTTTGCAGTCTCGTGCAGCCATGTGGTGCCACGCGGTGCCTCGTGGTGCTGTGGTCAGCACAATTCTTGACACACTGTTGACAGTACATCTGGCTTGAATTAAATTGTTTATGCAGCCAGACGCGCCTCCTCTGGCCCTTTCCTAAGGGAGGAAAGGGTGAGGTCCCTTACCAAGGGTAGTAAGGGCGCATACCCCCCTCCTTTGGAGAATTTTCTCCACAGGTAGTTTCAAATTTAGGTTGGATAAATTCATGAGTGAGAGGGGTTGGATTTGAGTGGGAATTGCACATAAGTAAATAGAATTATCAAAGCTTATTTCTTGGGTAGCATTGAAGATTAGGTTGAACAAATTTTCTGTTAGTGGGATGGAATGTGAAGGACCTGCCTAGTATGGGCCAACAGGCCTGCTGCAGTGTTCCTCCTTTCTTATGTTCTTATGTTTTAGGATTTCACTCATTTCCTGTTCATCGTCAGTATACGAATCTCCTCTCAATAATGGCCCAATTCTACAGGTAGTTCTTAGCTTGGATTTTGCATAGGAATAGAAATATTTTGGGTTTCTTGCAATATCCTGTATGGCTCTTTGTTCCCTTTGTACTTCTTCTGTCAGGTATGACATCTTAAGTTTTTGCTCTAATTCAGTGATCTCTCGGTTAAGGCTATCTCTCCTCTGTTACAACATATTTGTGTTTTTCAGCAATTCAGTAACCCGTTTTCTTCTCCTGTACCATCTCCTACGCTCTCTCTATATCTGATCTTCTTCTGGGTTTCCTCAATGGTACGTGTTTCATACATACCTTGTATGCTTCTGTATTCAGCTTCTCTAGGCACTGGTGGGGATTTAGGGTGCTCATGTCTGATTCCCATGATATATCTGATAGCTCTTGGTTTATTCTTTCCCAGTCAATTCTATGGTTATTAAAATTAAATAGTTAGTGGTATGGGTTTTGGGGGGAAAACAGTGAAGTCCCAGTGTAGTAATATTATAAGTTCTAGGAGAACTAGTAATAGGCAGAATAAGGTGGATACTGGAAAGCTAGTGACACTAGATGACAAGGACAGTAATAGGTATAGTGGAAAAACAGAAATGAGCAGGGAGGGTAAAGAGAAAGGAGGGTCTTTAAATATATATTACACCAATAGTCGTAGTGCTAGGAATAAGATGGACGAGTTGAGATTAGTTGCAAGTACGGGTAATATTGATGTTTTTGCAATAACTGAGACATGGTTTAATATGAAAAATCGGGACTTGCCTGCCGAATGTCACATTCAGGGTTTTAAATTGTTCCAAGTAGACAGAAGTATCGGGAAGGGGGGTGGGGTGGCACTCTATGTCCGTGATCATTTAAATTGTTGCATAAAAACGGGTATAAAGTCTGAAATAACACATACAAAGTCTGTCTGGATAGAATTTTCAGAAGGGTGTGAAAAATAGATTTTAGGGGTGATTTACCGTCCTCCAAACTTAGATAGGGAACAAGGGAGACTACTTTGGGAGGAAATTGTTAAGGCTACAAGGCACGATAACGTAGTAATTCTAAGGGAATTTAACTTTAGCTAGATTGATTGGAATTTCTTGACAGAGAATTTAGAATCTAACGACTTTTTAGAAGTAGTTCAGGATTGCTTTTTGAAGCAGTTTGTAACAGAACCTACAAGGGGAAATAACCTACTTGACTTGGTTCTGGCAAGCAAGGAAACCCTTGTTAATAATTTAGAAATTACAGAGGAACTCGGCTCAAGCGACCACAAGTCAATTACCTTTAGCATTGAATGGATGTATGATATTAGGGATAATTCAGTAACGATCCCAGATTTTCGCTTAGCAGATTATAATGAACTTAGAGAACACTTATCAACTGTGGACTGGGATAACGAAGAGAGGTATCAATATGACAGTTTTCTTAACATTATACAGGCTGCCCATAGAACATTTATCCCGTATAAAGAAATTAGATCAAGTAGAAATGACCCAAAATGGATGAATAAAAGGCTCAAGTATCTTTTAGGGCAGAAGAAAGGAATTTATAGGCGCATAAAAAGAGGTGAGGGTCATCTTATAAATCAGTATACTGACATTAAGAGGGACGTTAAAAGGGGATAAGAAAAGCTAAACGGGACTATGAAATTAAAGTTGCTAGGATTCAAAAACTAACCCAAAAGTTTTTTCCAGGTTTATAGAACAAAAGTTAGGGATAAGATAGGTCCCCTTAAAAATAACTCTGGGCATCTTACTGACAAGGAGAATGATATGTGCTCTATTTTTAATAATTATTTTCTCTCGGTTTTCACACAGGAAGACATTAATAATATCCCAGTAATTAATTTTTACAGAGGCCCAGAAGAAGATAAATTATGTAATATCACAGTCACTAGCGAAATGGTTATGAAACAACTAGACCGACTGAAACAAAATAAATCGCCGGGTCCTGATGAGCTTTTTGCAAGGGTTCTTAAGGAATGCAAAATGGAACTCTGTGAACCAATATCTAACATTTTTAATTTATCTTTTCAAACAGGTGTAGTGTTTGATATGTGGAAGATGGCTAATGTAATTCCTATTTTTAAAGCAGGGGACAAGTCACTACCGTCAAATTACCGCCCAATAAGCCTGACCTCAATTGTAGGCAAATTACTAGAGTCAATTATAGCTGATATTATTAGAAGCCATCTAGATAACCATAATTTGATTAATGATACTCAGCATGGATTCACGAGGGGCCGTTCCTGCCTATCAAATTTATTAACCTTTTTCAGTAAAGCTTTTGAGGCTGTTGATCACGATAAAGAATTCGATATTGTTTATTTAGACTTTAGTAAGGCTTTTGATAGAGTACTGCTAAAGCAAGTTTAGCAGAACACCGGCAGAAACTCACAAGGACTGAAGAACTACTTAAATTATAGAGCTTCTTCAAACATAAAGAGGTATGACTTTTATCCTGAGGTACCCTCCGGATGACACGACCGTTCCAAGCAGTATAATTGGCCAATCTTTCTGTTGGAACGTGAGTTGGAAGTTCAAGGGACGAAGGTGAATGGAACGTCATCGGACGTTCGCCTTCCCAGAGGTATTGAGTGTAGGACACATCACACCTTATCTTTATTGGTGAGTTAATTTGCCGTTGTAGATAGGTGATACAGAATATTTTTCGCAAATGTTATTGGGTATTTTTGTGGACTTCAGTATATGAGCCATTTCTAAGTCTGTTAGATGACCCAGGGTGTCCGTGTGGGAGGTAGTTGCAAAGTGGCAGTTTGCGCTGATGGTCTTCGACTATAACCCAACAGTGTTAGTAGGGAAATGCATGGCGTCTGCTGGGCACCAACCCCATACTTATATGTGTGTCTGGTTTTGCTTTGTCATTGCAGCCTGCCGGTTCCTGATGTACTTTTATTTGGGTATTTATGCTAAGGGAAAAATGTGGGTGTGTTTATCTAGTGTGTGTACTTATTGTTATAAAAAATGTATATTTTCCTAATGAGGAATTTTGCCTAAACCCTCTAAAAAACAAACCCCTTGAAGTAATGAATGCTGGTTTAGTGCTTTCTGTTTTGAATAGGGCAGCCCTGGGTGGCCAACTTTTACATGAGATTTGTGTAACTTTTACCTTTTATCCTAGACAAGACCTTAAACCCCAGGAGCCCCACTTTCTGTGTAACACTCAATCTTCATTTTCACTGCTCCACCATCCATCATTTTCACTACTTCACCTTCCATCATCTTCACTACTTCACCCTCCATCATCTTCAATACTTCACCCTCCATCATCTTCAATACTACACCATCCATCATCTTCACTACTTCACCTTCCATCATCTTCACTACTTCACCCTCCATCATCTTCACTACTTCACCTTCCATCGTCTTCATTACTTCACCTTCCATCATCTTCACTACTTCACCCTCCATCATCTTCAATACTTCACCCTCCATCATCTTCACTACTTCACCCTCCATCATCTTCACTACTTCACCTTCCATCATCTTCACTACTTCACCATCCATCATCTTCACTACACCATCCATCATCTTCACTACTTCACCTTCCATCATCTTCACTACTTCACCTTCCATCGTCTTCATTACTTCACCTTCCATCATCTTCACTACTTCACCTTCCATCATCTTCACTACTTCACCATCCATCATCTTCACTACTTCATCTTTCATCATCTTCACTACTTCACCCTCCATCATCTTCACTACTTCACCCTCAATCATCTTCACTACTTCACCTTCCATCATCTTCACTACTTCACCCTCCATCATCTTCACTACTTCACCATCCATCATCTTCACTATTTCACCATCCATCATCTTCACTACACCATCCATCATCTTCACTACTTCACCATCCATCATTTTCAATACTTTATCATCCACCATCTTCACTACTTCACCATCAGTCATCTTCACTGCTTCACCATCAGTCATCTTAACTACTTCACCATCCATCATCTTCACTACTTCACCACCAGTCATCTTCAATAATTCATCAGTCATTTTTACTACTTCGCCATCCATCATCTTCCCTACTTCACCATCCATCATCACTACGTCACTCTCCATCTTCACTACGTCACCCTCCATCTTCACCATCAGTCATCTTCATTACTGTCTTCTCTCTCCCTCACTGCTTCACCATCAGTCATCTTCACTACTTCACCATCCATCATCTTCACTATTTCACCATCCATCATCTTCACTACACCATCCATCATCTTCACTACTTCACCATTCATCATCTTCACTACTTCACCATCCGTCATCTTCACTACTTCACCTTCCATCATCTTTACTACTTCACCATCCGTCATCTTTACTACTTCACCATCCATCATCTTCACTACTTCATCATCCATCATCTTCACTACTTCACCATCCATCATCTTCATTACTTCACCATCAATCATCTTCACTACTTCACCATCAGTCATCTTCACTGCTTCACTATCAGTCATCTTCACTGCTTCACCATCAGTCATCTTCACTACTTCACCATCCATCATCTTCACTACTTCACCATCCATCATCTTCACTACTTCACCATCCATCATCTTCACTACTTCACCATCCGTCATCTTCACTACTTCACCATCCATCATTTTCAATACTTTATCATCCACCATCTTCACTACTTCACCATCAGTCATCTTCACTGCTTCACCATCAGTCATCTTAACTACTTCACCATCCATCATCTTCACTACTTCACCACCAGTCATCTTCAATAATTCATCAGTCATTTTTACTACTTCGCCATCCATCATCTTCCCTACTTCACCATCCATCATCACTACGTCACTCTCTATCTTCACTACGTCACCCTCCATCTTCACCATCAGTCATCTTCATTACTGTCTTCTCTCTCCCTCATTATCACTAAAGTTTCCTTCATTTACTTATAGTTTCCTCGTCGTTATCTGGTTATCTTCGCTGATGGCTGTAACTATCCTATATTAGCTCCAACTATCCTATATCAGCTCCAACTATCCTATATCAGCTCCAACTATCCTATATCAGCTCCAACTATCCTATATTAGCTCCAACTATCCTATATCAGCTCCAACTATCCTATATCAGCTCCAACTATCCTATATTAGCTCCAACTATCCTATATCAGCTCCAACTATCCTATATCAGCTCCAACTATTCTCTATATCAGCTCCAACTATCCTATATTAGCTCCAACTATCCTATATTAGCTCCAACTATCCTATATCAGCTCCAACTATCCTATATCAGCTCCAACTATCCTATATTAGCTCCAACTATCCTATATTAGCTCCAACTATCCTATATTAGCTCCAACTATCCTATATTAGCTCCAACTATCCTATATTAGCTCCAACTATCCTATATTAGCTCCAACTATCCTATATTAGCTCCAACTATCCTATATTAGCTCCAACTATCCTATATTAGCTCCAACTATCCTATATCAGCTCCAACTATCCTATATCAGCTCCAACTATCCTATATTAGCTCCAACTATCCTATATTAGCTCCAACTATCCTATATCAGCTCCAACTATCCTATATTAGCTCCAACTATCCTATATTAGCTCAACTATCCTATATTAGCTCCAACTATCCTATATTAGCTCCAACTATCCTATATTAGCTCCAACTATCTATATTAGCTCCAACTATCCTATATTAGCTCCAACTATCCTATATTAGCTCCAACTATCCTATATTAGCTCCAACTATCCTATATTAGCTCCAACTATCCTATATTAGCTCCAACTATCCTATATTAGCTCAACTATCCTATATCAGCTCCAACTATCCTATATCAGCTCCAACTATCCTATATTAGCTCCAACTATCCTATATAAGCTCCAACTATCCTATATCAGCTCCAACTATCCTATATCAGCTCCAACTATCCTATATTAGCTCCAACTATCCTATATTAGCTCCAACTATCCTATATTAGCTCCAACTATCCTATATTAGCTCCAACTATCCTATATAAGCTCCAACTATCCTATATTAGCTCCAACTATCCTATATTAGCTCCAACTATCCTATATTAGCTCCAACTATCCTATATTAGCTCCAACTATCCTATATCAGCTCCAACTATCCTATATTAGCTCCAACTATCCTATATTAGCTCCAACTATCCTATATCAGCTCCAACTATCCTATATTAGCTCCAACTATCCTATATCAGCTCCAACATATCCTATATTAGCAACATATCCTATATTAGCTCTAACTATCCTATATTAGCTCCAACTAACCTATATTAGCTCCAACTATCCTATATTAGCTCTAATTATCCTATATTAGCTCTAACTGTCCTATATCAGCTCCAACTATCCTATATTAGCTCAAACTATCCTATATTAGCTCCAACTATCCTATATTAGCTCCAACTATCCTATTATAGCTACAACTATCCTATATTAGCTCCAACTTTCCTATATTAGCTCCAACTATCCTATATTAGCTCCAACTATCCTATATTAGCTCCAACTATCCTATATTATCTCCAACTATCCTATATTAGCTCCAACTATCCTATATTATCTCCAACTATCCTATATTAGCTCCAACTATCCTATATTATCTCCAACTATCCTATATTATCTCTAACTATCCTATATCAGCTCCAACTATCCTATATTAGCTCCAACTATCCTATATTAGCTCCAACTATCCTATATTAGCTCCAACTATCCTATATTATCTCCAACTATCCTATATTAGCTCCAACTATCCTATATTACCTCCAACTATCCTATATTAGCTCCAACTATTAAATATCAGCTCCAACTATCCTATATTATCTCCAACTATCCTATATTATCTCTAACTATTCTATATCAGCTCCAACTATCCTATATTAGCTCCAACTATCCTATATTAGCTCCAACTATTAAATATCAGCTCCAACTATCCTATATTATCTCTAACTATCCTATATCAGCTCCAACTATCCTATATTATCTCCAACTATCCTATATTAGCTCCAACTATCCTATATTATCTCCAACTATCCTATATTAGCTCCAACTATCCTATATTATCTCCAACTATCCTATATTATCTCTAACTATCCTATATCAGCTCCAACTATCCTATATTAGCTCCAACTATCCTATATTAGCTCCAACTATCCTATATTAGCTCCAACTATCCTATATTATCTCCAACTATCCTATATTAGCTCCAACTATCCTATATTAGCTCCAACTATCCTATATTAGCTCCAACTATTACATATCAGCTCCAACTATCCTATATTATCTCCAACTATCCTATATTATCTCTAACTATCCTATATCAGCTCCAACTATCCTATATTAGCTCCAACTATCCTATATTAGCTCCAACTATCCTATATTAGCTCCAACTATCCTATATTATCTCCAACTATCCTATATTAGCTCCAACTATCCTATATCAGCTTCAACTATTCTATATTAGTACTAACTATCCTATATTAGCTCCAACTATCCTATATTATCTCCAACTATCCTATATTATCTCTAACTATCCTATATCAGCTCCAACTATCCTATATTATCTCCAACTATCCTATATTATCTCTAACTATCCTATATCAGCTCCAACTATCCTACATTAGCTCCAACTATCCTATATTAGCTCCAACTGTCCTATATTAGCTCCAACTATCCTACGTTAGCTCCTACTATCCTATATTAGCTCCAACTATCCTACATTAGCTCCAACTATCCTATATTAGCTCCAACTATCCTATATTAGCTCCAACTGTCCTATATTAGCTCCAGTTATCCTATATTAACTCCAGTACGCAGGCAGATCTGACGACCCAAGGAATGCCTGTGTTCAACACCGAAATTCACACAACCATTTAATCAACTACAGAAACGCAAGACTCATCGCCAGAGAAGACAACACTCAATACCGAAGAATCCTGGAGTCGTCACTTATCTGCATATCCAACAACTTCAACCAAAACAACGGCTTCTACAACATAGCTGAACCTATTGCTAAGAAACTTCTTCATCGCTATCCCACCTAAGGTCTACCCATATACTTATCCAATCTCTTTTTAATGCTACCAAAGGTTTTAGACTCCATCACCCTACTTTGAAGACTGTCATATGCAGCATTCTCCAACTGACCTAGCATTCTTCACCTGATTTAATCCTATAAATACTCGTGTATCTTTTATCCAGGTAGATCTGTTTGTAATAATATCAACAGTTTCAGAAAAATGGGTATGAGAGATCATATATTTCTCATAATTTAAGTATTACCTAATTTTTCTGAAGTTATTATTATTATTATTATTATTATTTATCTATTATTATTAAAGTATTTTTTTTTTCAAAGAACAGGACGTATCCCACCGAGGGAAGGTGACCTAAAAAGAAAAACGAGAAGGAGAAGGGGTTACTAGCCCTTTGCTCCCGGCATTTTAGTCACCTTTTACAGACGAGAATTCTGCTCCACTATCCCATAGAGATTAGAGGAAATAAACAAGAACAAGAACTTGTAAGAAAAATAGAAGAAAACCCAGAGGGGCGTGTATATATATGCTTGTACATGTATGTGTAGTGTGACCTAAGTGTAAGTAGAAGTAGCAAGACGTACCTGAAACCTTGCATGTTTTACACTCACTAGACAGGACGGTAGAACCTCCCTGGGTGGTTGGTGTCTACCAGTCTACTACCTAGGATTTATTAAATTATTTTCATATAATAAATATTTGTATGGCGATGAGTTGAAGAGTTTGGGGACCGCTGGTGTAAACAATCACACTTTGTGTGTTTGAATCAAGAGCTTTTTCCCAGTACAGTTTATTTACCTTCCTTCCCAGGTCAACCAAAACCTTTATTCGCCTGTGTCCTTATCTTTATAAATAGAGACAAATGGCAATTTTAAGCCTCGTTTCCGTATTCAATGAGTGAAAACGAGAATAAAAAACTTTTATTAATCCTGAAGTCGGGGAGTCGCTAAACCCGTATCGGCTATACAGGAGGCAATTAGATTCGATCCTAGATATAGAATTACTGGTTCAGTTCTTTTGATCAAAAGCCCCTCACTCGCGTCAAGGAACCTCCCTTGAGGGAACACACAGGGGAAGATGATATTAAGGTGTCAATAGAAAGAACTTTGTAAATTTGCTAAGCAAAAGTAATAAAGTAATACAACCAAGATATTACCTGGATAACACTGGGAAGGGTGGCAGTATCCTCATATTGTTTCTTGTGTCCCGTGCCACATTTGTATACAATACGTTACATGAGGTATTGTGTTCCTTGGTATTCTCTTCGTGTGTTACGGAAAGCGCTTCTCACTTGCAGGTTAGGTTAGATAACGTTTGTTTGGCAGATCATATCACTATGACGCGGGTCTTAGTGATATAACCCGCCACTGGAGCTTTTGGTCATCTGACCGAGGCCTTCCACTGGCTTATATAATCTAAACATCATGTCTCTTAATTGCTGACATCTAAATATCATAATACTAGCCAATCATCACCAATGTTATTACTACAATCATTACCTGAAGTATACCTGGAGAGGATTTCGGGGTCGACGCCCCCGTGACCCTGTCTGTGACCAGGAATAATATTTCATGTCACAGTCATCACCATTTCCGTTTCATCATCTATACATTTCACTGTTTTCATCACAACAAATTATATCAATGTTTTTTTTATTTTAAATATTGTAACAATCATTATTATTTTATTATATTTATCATTACTAAAAATTATCGCTCGAAATCACAGTAACCATTACAAAATATTATTACTACAGATACAATCATCACCCATTAAAAATCATCATAATTATCACTACAAATCATAATCAACCAACGATACCAAAATCATCACTATTAACCGCAATTACTATCACTAAATCATCACAATCATCACAGTCACAATCACTACAGATCACATTTATTATCACTACAAATCATCATAAATCATTATTGCTACATATCAGCACAATCATCATCACTACAGATCATCATAATAATCAATCCAAATAAATCATAATCATTACAAATCACAATCATCACTACAAATCACAATCATAATCACTATAAATCACAATTTTTACAGATCATCACAATCATCACTGTAAATCACAATCATCAACACAAATCATCACACTCAATATCACTTCAAATTATCACAATCATCACTAAAAATCATCAAAATCATCACTGTAAATCACAATCATCAATACTAATCATTGCACTCAATATCACTACAAATTATCACAATCATCACTACAAATCTTCACAATCAACACTTCAATTCATCATAATCATCTCTAAAAATCATACATCATCTCTAACAAATCATCACAATCAATCATCACTACATATCATCACAATCAACACTGCAACTCATGAATATCATCACAATCAACACTGCAACTCATCAAAATCATCATCAATATGAATCACAACAATCATCTGTACATATCATCACAGTCATCACTAAAAATCCTCATAATTATCAGAACAAGTAATCGTGACTATCATCTACAATTTACCACAATAATCACTACAGATTATATATATATAATATATATATATATATATATATATATATATATATATATATATATATATATATATATATATATATATATAGGGTCCACCTCTGGTGTACATTGTGGGTCCCATAGCCTCGGAGAAGTGGATAAAAAAGGCTTCAAGGAAGAATATTTAGATTTCTTTCTGAAGCCATTTGAATATTCCACCCCATCTTTTGATTGTCTATAAACTTTATTTCAAGACAAAATACATTGACAAGAATACAATAGGGAGTAAAACAACATAGATAACAACTATAATGGAACTTCTATCCAGAGTACGATGTTCCATCTTAATTTATTTATTTCCTTACTGTATATAGAATTGACTTCGCTCTTGTTCTGTTCTTTATATGTTTATAATCAAAAGTGTCTGAATTAACCTAAACAAAATGAGCAAGATTGACAAGTTTTGGAAAAAAAGTGTTAATGACCAATAAGGAACTAGCATGTCAAAAAGACCCATCAGATGGGTGTACAAGCGTGTTCAAGAGTTGTTCACGAGGCAGAAACCAGGCGAGGATCATAATGATCCATTTTCGCCAACTAGGCAGAAGCCAGGAGAGGATCATAATGATCCATTTTTGCCAAGTTCCGTTTCAGTGCCACAAGAGTCTGAAGAAAAGGGAGAATTTTCCTTAGGAACTTGTGATAAACTTACCTAGACTGAACCAGATCAATTTTAACAAGGTGTTTCTGAACGTCATCTATTAAAGTTGTGCAACTATTAACAGGTAAACTAAATAACCAATGAACTAGAAGACCTTTTTCCCGCGGGCATGGCAGCAATAAAAGCCTCAGGAGTGGAGTCTCTTCCAAGGAATATCAAAACAAGCTAGTTGTTTTCTGGGGAGAAGACAGAAACAGCAACAATCCCACTGTTCAGTGACCATAATGTCGAAATTAACGGACGGAAGATCAATTTTCCACCAAGAAAGTCTATCAACAGCGGTTGGACGACAGAGTCTCGCTTTGACTAATCCGAGGTTGTAGGACCGTTTGATTAGTTTAATAAAGATTTCAAAAGGTATACATAACTAATTATGTACTTGGTAGTCGAAATCTTACTTCTATCCATCGCTTGGATACTTCTGAAAGATAAACCAGTGAAAGGAGAGTGGGTAGCCATATACGTTGTATTGAGTACAGGTTTTATTTGTTTGATGAATATGATACTTTTATACATGTATTGTATTTCACAAACAAGCATGATTATTACTGGACTAATAACGAGTTCAATAAAAACCTGGTCTTTAGTGGCATTATTTTTTGTTCCTATCGATGACTTCACGCTAGGATTTGCAGTTACCTTTATATTAATTTTATTAGGTCTGTTAATACATTTCACTGAAAGAAATTTACCGAAAAAATATTAATATAGTATAAATACACTTTCAGAAACGTAGACAGAAAAGGAATGTCCTGGAACGAAGATAAGTATTAAGGCGCGGGATGAATACATCACAAAGACGCAGCCTCTCTACCACAAGATAGATGCTCCCTAGTACGTATATTTTGTTATTAACGGAAATATGTTTACAGATATTAATACGGTAAACAAATTTTTGTCAATAATTCAATATTTCCCTTTAGCAGCGAAACTGGGGTAAAATAGATGCATATAAATTATATTATATGGGCATAAGGATACATTAGTGTGTACGAAGATTTGTTCGCTTGAAGAAATAGAGAGAGAGTTTCTTTAGGCCATCGAGCAATACTTTGGTACTCCGCTAAATGACTCAGAATATGCCTACAGCCCTACTCTGCTTGGAGCTCTTCTCCTCATTCAAACCTTTGCTCTGGATTATCATACAAAGTATATGGTACACATCTTTGGAAACGTTAAATTACTTACCTAATCCGGAACTGACATGATAAACGAAATACAGGAAAGCAATTTCGTTAAGCACTATAATGTCAATACGTTTTCCGACGATAACATATACAAAATTCTGGAAATGTGGGAGAGTGTGGTGGGTTTCAAACTCCAGGGAAGGATATAGGTCTAAGATATAAATGGAAGAAGCGTACTCAAAGGAAACAGAGAGCATATCTTCACGAGGGATATGTTTAGTCAGAGCGAAAATCTGTTTACCCTTGTTGGACAAGAACCACTCATCTCATTAGTTGTATTAATGGAGCTTAAGTTCTTTGACGAACTGGGACACTAATATTGTCGACTCTACAAATAGTGTATAAAATACAACTATCCTGAGGAGACCTCTGCACCAGTAACCACTGACGCACCAGTAACCACTGACGCACCAGTAACCACTGACGCACCAGTAACCACTGACGCACCAGTAACCACTGACGCACCAGTAACCACTGACGCACCAGTAACCACTGACGCACCAGTAACCACTGACGCACCAGTAACCACTGACGCACCAGTAACCACTGACGCACCAGTAACCACTGACGCACCAGTTAACCACTGACGCACCAGTAACCACTGACGCACCAGTAACCACTGACGCACCAGTAACCACTGACGCACCAGTAACCACTGACGCACCAGTAACCACTGACGCACCAGTAACCACTGACGCACCAGTAACCACTGACGCACCAGTAACCACTGACGCACCAAGAAAAATGATTACGGTTCTGGCCCTGGAGAAATACATCACAGAGACGAAACTTATCAGCCACACGCAAGATATTCCCACGTAGGTATATTTTGTTATTAACGGAAATATGTTTACAGACATTAATACAGTAAACAAATTTTTGTCAGTAATTCAGTATTCACCTTTAGTAGCAGAACTGGGGTAAGATAGATGCATAAATATTATTTTATATGGCCGTAACGATAAATTAGTGATTACCTAGGTGTGCCCACTTGACGAAATCCCCACCTAGTTTCATAAGGCCATAGAGGAATTTTTTGGAACACCGGCAAATAACTCAGAATATACCTACAGGCGTAGTCTGCTTAGAGCTCTTCGCCACGTTCGAGACAGAGCCCTGACTCTTGATACCAAAAATATAGTGCACATCTTCAAAAACGTTGAAATATTTACCAAATCCGAAATTTTGAAGGAAATTCAGTACAACAATATTATTATAGAATATGATGTCGATTCTTTTTCCGATGATGACATACAAAAAATTCTATAAAGGTGGTAGAGTGTGGAAGGTTTCAAAATCCAGGGAAGGATATAGGTGTGTCATCTAAATGGAGGAAATGTACTCGAAGGAAATAGTGAGTGTTTCTTCACGAGGGAGATGTTAAGTGAGGGCGATATCTTGTTTACCCTCGCTATTGAAGACCAAATTCATCCCTTGGTTGTATTAGCCGACTTAACCTTCACTGACAAACTGGGAAGATAATATTATCGAATCTACAAGGGAACCATCTCAGCAGTGACCACTGACACACCTGTGATGGACCCAGTGGTCTGAGTTGTGGAGAAAATTCTCCAAAGGAGGGGGGGTATGCGCCCTTTCTACCCTTGTTAAAGGCCCCACCCTTTCCACCCTTAGGAAGGGGCCAGACGAGACGTATCTGGCTGCGAAAAACAAATAAATACAGTAAACTGCTGTATTAGTTTCTACACTTGAAATTACAATCATGTGTTCCAGTGGTTGAAGTATTTAGAGAACACAAACATTTTAATTGCTACTTGTAGCAGCATGTAGCAATTGTTGAAATTGTGCTGACCACAGCGATGCTAAGGCACCACGAGGCTGCACGAGTTAGATTGAAATCTGCCACCGAAAGGACGGGAGCCTGATCAACCAGGCTGTTACTGCTGGCCGCACGCAGTCCAACGTACGAACCACAGCCCGGCTGATCAGGTACCGACTTGAGGTGCCTGTCCAGTGCCTGCTTGAAGACAGCCAGGGGCTTATGCTTCTTGTAATTATTAGTTATTATTATTATTATTATTATTATTACTATTATCAATATTATCATCATCATTATTATATTTTGGTGATATAACAATATGACAAGTGCTATACCACGTCATTCAGTTATATGTCCTGATTTCAACCTATAACTATGTGGAAGGTGAATTATCTCCTATAACTATGTGGAAGATTAATTATCTCCACATATAACTAAGTGGAAGATTAATTATCTCCACATATAACTATGTTGAAGATGAATTATCTCCACATATAACTAAGAGGAAGATGAATTATCTCCAACTATTAATATGTGGAAGATGAATTATCTCCTCTTATATATATGTGGAACATTAATTATCTCCCCTTATATCTATGTGGAACATTAATTATCTCCCCTTATATCTATGTGGAACATTAATTATCTCCCCTTATATCTATGTGGAACATTAATTATCTCCTCCTATATCTATGTGAACATTAATTATCTCCTCCTATATCTATGTGGAAGATGAATTTTTTTGTTTATATTTTATTTAAAAACATTAGTAATACATATACAATAAACAAAAGCACCAATAGGCATAACACTTACAAAGTCATAACATCAGAAATATGAACTGAAACTCATGACTGTACAGAGAGCCAGTAAATCAAAATAACAAATCATGTATCCAAGAACCATTAAAAATAGCTTAACAAAGTGAACATGAATAATGACAAAAAGGCTAATAAACCAAAAACATCTGTATACATGACACGAAATAACAGAAAAAGCCCAAACACACACTCCCCCCACCCCATACCCTCATGATCAAACCCCAGTACCATCATGGCACATAGCTCATCACATATACAAACTCACAATAAACAAAGCAATCTTGTGAAGGGATACCAAGATACAATGTCACAGAATCATAAGTACATAAGAAAGGAGGACCACTGCAGCAGGCCTGTTGGCCCATACTAGGCACGTCCTTCACATTCCATCCCACTAACAAGATATTGGTTCAACCCAATCTTAAATGCTACCCAAGAAATAAGCTTTGATAATTCTATTTACTTATGTGCAATTCCCACTCAAATCCAACCCCTCTCACTCATGAATTTATCCAACCTAAATTTGAAACTAACCAAGGTCCTAGCTTCAACTCATCAACTACCCTATTTCCAAACCAATACTTTCCTATATCCTTTCTAAATCTAAACTTATCTAACTTGAATCCATTATTGCGGGTTCTCTTTGGAGAGATATCCTCAAGACCTTATTTATACCCCCTTTTGTTAATACCATTTTCCACTTGTATACCCGATCATGTCCCCCTCATTCTACGTCTTACAAGGAATGAATTTAAGAACATGAAAGAACATAAAAAAGGAGGAACACTGCAACAGGCCTACTGGCCCATACTGGCAAGTCCATGTCAAAACCAACCCCCAACAAAATATTTGCCATCCCCTCCCCAGCGGCACAAAGCAACCTTTACAACCTCCCAAATCCCGCTCAAAAAACCCCCCCTCATAAGAACAGAAGGAAGTAACACTGGCAGGCCAACGGCCCCACTAGGCAGGGCCCTCAAACCCTAAACCAATCCCACAAACAAAACACCTTTCCAACCCAACTTCTCCATCCATGGAACAAGCTCCATAATCAGGGCACTACCAAGAGCGAAATGAAGGGGCTGGCACCCGGGCCATCACCAGGGCCCGGGGGCCGAAACACCTGGTCCATCACCAGGGCACTGAAGGAGCCAAGCACCTGGTCCATCACCAGGGCATGAAGGAGCCGAAACCCCGGTCCATCACCAGGGCACTGAAGGGGCCGAAGCACCCGGTCCATCACCAGGGCACTGAAGGGCCAAACACCGCTCCCTCACCAGGGCAGTGAAGGAGCCGAAGCACCCTCCTCCCCGGGCACTGAAGGGCCAAACCCTGCTCCATCACCAGGGCGAAGGAGCCGAAACACCCGGTCCATCACCAGGGCACGAAAGAGCTGAAACACCGGTCCGTCACCAGGGTACTGGGGAGCCGAAACACCCGGTCCATCACCAGGGCACTGAAGGAGCCTAAGCACCTGGGCCATCCCAGGGGATGAAGGGCCGAAAAACCCCGGGCCATCACCAGGGCACTGAAGGGCCGAAGCACCTGGTCATCACCAGGGGGACTGAAGGAGCCGAAAACCCGGGCCATCACCCGGGCACTCAAGGAGCCGAAAAACCCCGGGCCATCACCAGGGGACCAAGGAGCCGAAATACCGGGTCCATCACCAGGGCACTGAAGGAGCCGAAGCACCGGTCCATCACCAGGGCAGAAGGGCCGGCACCCGGTCCATCACCAGGGACCTGAAAGGGGCTGAAGCACCTGGTCGACACGTCTCCTGTTAGAGCATCTTGAGCCTGAATTTATTTTGCGGGTTTTGGAAAAG
>WNWK01022696.1:0-32115 GCA_009830355.1 Cherax destructor
AGTTCTCTCTTCATAGGTTATGCCCCTAAGCTCCGGGACAAGTCATACTGCTAACCGCTAAGTTTTCTCCAATTTCCCGGCGTACTTCATCAGTTTTGGGCTCCATACTGGTGCTGCATGCTCGAATATGGGCCTAACGTGCACGGTGTACGGTGTTGTGAATGTCTTGTTACTTAGATGTCGAAACGCTATTGATAGGTTTGCCAGATGAGCATATGCTGCATTAGTTATTTGCTTAATGTACGTCTCTGGGGACGTTCTCGATATGATAGCTGATCCAGTATTCCGCCTGCGGGCTTCTGAGTCCTTCCCCATGCATTATAACTTTGTTCTTGGTTGGGTTAAAATTCAGGAGCCATTTTTCCGATCAGTCATGTAGGCTGTCCAGAGATCCCATTGTAGACTTTCTTGGTCCTCCTCCACTTGCATTCTCCACATTAGTTTCGCGATGTCTGCGGACAGGGTCACCTATGACGCTATTCTTTCTCTTATTCATTCACATTTACAAGAAACAGCACCGGTCACAGCACTGGCGCTCGTTAAACCCCATTCAACACATGTGTCAGTGATTTGACAAAATTTTCTGTAATGAAAATTACTTGAATTAGGAGAAATTATTATTACCTTAAAAAAAAAGATTAATTTTGAAATATATCTAAAACACAACTTTATTAATTTAGTTAAATAAAAATGACTATACACTATGTAACAAAATTTCACTTTTTTCGTGTTCCTGGGAAATAAGCATCATTTCCCAATTCTTAATTAAACAAATTTAAAAAAGCAATTTTGATCCCAGAACTTTTCTTTTGTGGTCAGGACACTTCTGGAACACTTTCAAGAAAGACTAATGTAAAATTGTTATGTTCTAGGGTTTTGCTTGGCAAATATAAAAACAGGGCCTCTTAAACCAGCATTCAGTTCAGCTCTGGCTGCCTGAGAAGACACATCAGAAGAAGTGAAATGGCATCAAGAGGTTGCAATCATTCTCCAGATGCATTCTGCTACATATGTGGTCAATTCATTAAGACAAGAGCAAAGAAGTTCTCTGTAACAGCATCTAAAAAAATGTGTGAAGCTTACAAAGCATATTTTGGCATGTCAGTTGGGGACCCAGACAAGACCTGGGCACCTCATGTTGCTTGTGACCATTGTAAGAAAACATTGGATGGTAAGAAAGTCATTAGTTATATGAAGGGTAAAATCTTGAATTAGAACATTTTTTAAATGAAATTTATGTAACAGAAGCTAATTCTTTTGTTCTTTTACAGGATGGTATAGAGGAGAAAAAAGAGCCATGGAGTTTGTTGTTCCTATAATATGGCGTGAACCCACTGATCACTCAACCAACTGCTACTTCTGCCTGGTGGATCCTTCCAAACGCCGAACTGGGAAAAATGCACCTGCTATTTCTTATCCAGACCTTCCCTCTTCTAATGCCCCAGTACTACACAGTGCTGATCTTACTGTACCTACACCTCCAGAAAGAAGTCAACCGTCAGAAGAAGAAAGCAGCAAATAAAAAATGAAGAGCACAGTGAACAAGACTATGATCTCACAGATGCAGCTGTTGGGAGGAATCCTTACTACCCAAACCAAACAGATCTCAATGACCTTATCAGGGATCATGGTTTGGCAAAGTCAAATGCTGAGCTTTTGATTTCAGGGCTCAAGGAGTGGGACTTGGTGGATGAAAGTATGCAAGTGACAAGCCAAAGATAACGTCACCAACATTTCTCAAGCTCCTTCAATAATGAAGACAGGTTGTGCTACTGTAATGATGTATCAGGCCTGGTTGATGGACTTGGAATTGCATGCAATCCAGATGAGTGGAGACTTCATTGACAGCTCCTACAGAAGCCTATAAGCTTTACTTCTGCACAATGGGAACAAGTATCTATCTCTTCCCTTGGCTCATTCAGTGCATCTTAAGGAGGACTACAACAGTGTCAAACTTCTACTGGAAACTTTGAACTATGATAAGTATGGTTGGGAGGTTATTGGAGACTTCAAAATGGTGGCATTTTGTATGGGACTCCAAGGAGGTTTTACCAAGTCTCCCCGTTATCTCTGTCATTGGGATAGTAGAGACAGAGCAGCACATTACCAGAGGAAGCACTGGCCTCAAAGGACTGAGCTCTTAGTAGGAAGACATAATTTCAAACATAAACCATTGCTAGATCCTCAAAAGGTTCTGTTCCCTCCATTACAAATCAAATTAGGGCTAATGAAACAGTTTGATACAACTCTTGACAAAGAGTCTGCAGCCTTCAAGTATCTTCAAGACTTCTTCCCCAAGCTATCAGAGGCAAATGTGAAGGCTGGCATCTTCACTGGATCACAAGTCAGGAAAATCATGGAGTCCTCAGAATTTCCAAAGAAGCTCACAGAGAAGGAAAAGGAAGCCTGGGAGTGTTTTGTTACTGTAGCACAGGGCTTTCTGTACAACAAGGCTGACAATTATGTGGAACTTGTTGAGACCTTGGTAAAAAGCTATGGTCAGAGGGGCTGTAGGATGTCCCATATACTTGATGCTCATCTTGACAATTTCAAGGAAAATATGGGAGCATACTCAGAGGAGCAAGGGAAACGCTTCCACCAAGATATAATGGACTTCGAACACAGATATCAGGAATCTTATAATGAAAACATGGGAGACTACATTTGGGGGCTTAAACGGGAAAGTTATTTGTTGTATGCTCGCAAATCTAGAAAAACTGCTCATTTTTAACTTTGTAAATATGTTTCGGAAAGTTTAAAATAAAATTTGTATAAATTTTATTTTATTGATGTAAATTTTATTTATTTTATTATGTTTTTGTTTTACATCCAAAACTAGCAAAAATATTGAAATTTAGCCATTTTTTGTGAAAAATGCATCCTGTAAGCCACAAAAGCAATGTTTAAAAGGAATAATTATATTTTTTTATTGTTTTGCAATATAAGGAGTTGGAAAATAACACTTACTTGCCAGGAACAAAAACTGTTACAAATGCCATTGGTAGAATTACCGATAACATTTTAGGAAAAAGGACATATGTAAAAGTAATGCGACATTTTTTATGGCAATATTTCTCTCTCCAGGAGCTTTGTCAAGCCGTTACAAACAATACATAGACACAGAGGCTATATACAGGTATTAGAATGAGGTGTAAAGAATAATATAATCGTTGTAGGTGGTGGTAGTAGTTGTAGTGCTTGTGGTAGTAGTAGTAGTAGTAGCAATTGTAGTATTTGTGGTAGTAGCAGTTGTAGTAGTAGTAGTTGTAGTAGAACGAACTTGTGGTAGTAGTAGTTGTAGTACCTGTGGTAGTAGTTGTAGAACCGCTGAAATAGGCGGATGTAGTTTGCGGGAAGGCACGAAGGTACTATGTCGACAGTGACTGATAGTTGGGTCACCGAGATGGTAATGAGTTGACGAGACAGTTATAACTTGGTCGGCACGTTTATCCTTGATAGTAACTTCCTTTCACTCACGAGTAGTAGTGTTAGATCCGATAAAAGCAGCTACGATGTGTGACGAAGAGCGACAGAGGAGTGAAGACACTTGTAGCACAGGGTACTTTAATACAAGCACATGCGACTCAGGTGCAGACAATGTTGACCAGACATTTGTGATACGCCTGAGGTATATATAAGAAAATATTAAAATACGTAAAGGAGAGGTGACAACGGTTGAATGCCATAAGAAGAGTAAAATATTAATTATATCACCCGTGCAAATGGTCATCACAATCACCATTTAACACTGCAAAAATTTAGTCTTATCAAAGCAGGTGGGAATTTGTAATGAAATATTCCACCTGACGCCAAACATACCAAGTATGCTATCCAGGTGGTGCTGCAGGTGAACTTTCCCCAACTCTGATGAACTACCATACCAAACGATATATCCTTACATCCCTAATATATATAATAATAATGATAATAATAATAATAATAATAATATCTTTATTTACTACAAGTACATGTACATGGTATACAGGCCAAGCTGACATCAATGACATACTACTATATAGAAAGTCCCTTGTTATGCTGAGCATTAAGGGCAGATTAGGTCAGTGTCCTAGGATGCGACTCACACCAGTCGACTAACACCCAGGTACCTATTTTACTGATGGGGAACATAGACAACAGGTGTAAAGAACACGCCCAATGTTTCTGCCCTGGCTGGGAATCGATCCCAGGCCCTCGCCGTGTGAAGCGAGCTTTAGCCACCAGACCACCAGAGCCCCCATATTATATATATATATATATATATATATATATATATATATATATATATATATATATATATATATATATGTACATATATATGTATATATATATAATATATATATATATATATATATGTACATATATATGTATATATATATATAAATATATATATATATATATATTACATATATATGTATATATATATAAATATATATATATATATATATGTACATATATATGTATATATATATATAAATATATATGTATATATATATAAATATATATGTATATATATATAAATATATATGTATATATATATAAATATATATGTATATATATATAAATATATATGTATATATATATAAATATATATGTATATATATATAAATATATATGTATATATATATAAATATATATGTATATATATATAAATATATATATATATATATATATATATAAATATATATATATATATATATATATATATATATATATATATATATATATATATACGTATATGTACATAATTTCCAGCTCCTGGACGTTTACGCTTAACCATCCTCCTACTAAGATTGAAGGGGAGTGAATAACAAAAAATAGAAAACGTACCAAAACGAAGGAAACAAAAATTACTAATGCAACACTTTTGCTAAGCCAATCAGAAATGTGATTTAAGGACCCACTGATATATATACAATTTGAAATTTAAATGATAGAACTGTCAAAGCCAATCTTAGTAATCTCCTGTTGGATCCTTTGAAATTATGAAGATATACTAAAGGTTTATGGTCAGTCTCCAAAATTATTTTTTCCCTTAGAGGCAATATTTATATATCAGCATTCCCCACACAGTAGTTGGACATTCTTTCTCTACTGTGCTACTGTGGAATAATTTTGTTTCCTAGGAAGAAGTTTTTACTTGCGAATGATACTAAGGAAAGTAGTACTGACGTAAAACAGCAGCCAAACCTGTTACAAGCATCAGTACGTATGCAAAAGTTTTATTTAATTTTAAAATAGGAAGAGTTAGGAACAGCTTTTTAATTTTGATTTTCACTCCTGTTTCAATGTTATTAGGTGATGTTTCCTTCCAGTCATGTATTATCTGATCAGATGCAGTGTTTTTCCTGTTATTCCCTCCTGTTTTTCTAGCTTTTGGAAACATGCCCATTCCTGTCCCTCCTGTCTTACTTCTGTAACCTTGTCGTTGAATTCCAGTAGGTTTATTCAGAGGATTTTCCGTCCCTGAAGCGGTGCTGGTTGTCATGTATCAGCCCACTCCATTCTGAGTGTTTAACCACACTTCTGTTAATCTTCTCCATTACTTTACATTATATACATTTCAGTGACACTGGTCTGTAATTTAATTGTGACTGCACTTGCTCTCTTCCACACCTCAGGTAGTTATCCTGTTTCGATAGATTTGGTGACAGTTGTTGCCAGCGGCACACAGTACCTCCGAAAGCCGTGGAGATATATAATCTGCTACTACGGCCTTCGAGAGATCTAACTCTCATAGCAGTTTCTCCTCCTCCTTCCCGGTTGAGTGTATTGTGTCCATCACTTGCTGGTGTTCTCTACCATCCCAATTTGCTTGAAGCCTTTCTGTCTCCTCTGAGAATACCTTCCTAAATCTCGTGCTGAGCTGGTCAGATGCTTCGTGGTCATTGCTTGTGAATTCTCTACCTTCCTACTTCAGCCTGATTACCTGGTCCTTGACTCTTGGCTTCCTTCTGATGTTGCTATATAACAGCTTTGGGTCAGATTTGGCTTTCGATGCTATGTCATTCTCAAAGTGCCACTGGGCCTCTCACCTTATCATTGCATTTTCGTTTCTGGCTCTTCGGCTCAACTCCTTTTCCTGAGTTCCTTAACTTTTGTTTTATCCATGCTCCTGCATACTTGGTTTTAGCCTCTACTGATTTTTTCCTTCCCATCTTTTTCTCTTGCTACTGGATACGAACCTCTCCTTCGTCTCCCTGTACTTTATGGCCACATATTTACTGTCTTTTTTCCAGTTCTATTCTCCACTTCATCTCTTAGAGAAATTGCCTCATGCCTGTGTATTTCTTCCTTTCTGTGATGATTCACTGTCCACTGTTAATTGTAAAAGGTATTTAAAACTCAACACCATGTGATCAATAGCGGCGAGGGGCCTTTCAGATGTAATATCCCCTATGCTGGAACCACTCAGCAAGAATACGAGGTCCATCCATGATGGTTCATTATATTCTATCTCTCTCTCAGGTTGTATTCCTGACATGTTGCTGCTTGAAGTTTTCCAGTTTCACTTCTAGCATCATATATCAACGTTTCTAGTCCCACAAGTGGCTACTATGATGTCCGAGGATGCCTTCATGATTCATTTATGCCTCTCACTCTAATCTGTACTATCTGCATTGGTGTACTATACCTTCAGCTTATTTTCCATTACTATATTCTGGTTTATAGTTTCAAAGATAACTGATCTTTGCCCATGGGTTAGGGAGGTGGGAGGTGTTGGTGCGGGTTGGGGAAATGTAATAGGGAGTGGATACTGTGGGTGCGGGATATGGTTTGTTTTGGGTTGTTGTACTTGGTTGAGAGGAGCTAGGTGTTGAGGGGATTTTGTGCATGGTTGTGGTTGGAGGTCGTTTTAAGGCTGATCTTAAATGCTTGTCTGCTTCTGGCATCTCTGTGCCATCTCAGTTCCAGACATTCCTTTCTTATTTTGTCGAAGTTAACAAAAACTCGTTGGTATCTTTCTGAGTCCCTTAACTGTTGTTTCTGCTCCATGATCCTGTTTCACACCATTTCTGTCGTTGGGGTCAATATGAATGGGCAACTTTTTTCGCTCGAATACCACCCAAGTCTCTGAAAATTTGTCACCTGGAACATATCCTCCTCTCCTGTTATTGTAAGAATATTTTTAATCTCTGTTTTCTCCACCGGTTTTTTTTTATCATAAGTGTTCACTTCAAGAAGGGAAGGCGGGGTAGGGGTCGGCCTAGGAATGGTTGGAGGGAGGGGGTAAAGGAGGTTTTGTGTGCGAGGGGCTTGGACTTCCAGCAAGCATGTGTGAGCGTATTTGATAGAAGTGAATGGAGACAAATGGTTTTTAATACTTGAAATGCTGTTGGAGTGTGAGCAAAGGAACATTTATGAAGGGATTCAGGGAAACCGGCAGGCCGGACTTGAGTCCTGGAGATGGGAAGTACAGTGTCTGCACTCTGAAGGAGGGGTGTTAATGTTGCAGTTTTATAACTGTAGTGTAAGCATGCCTCTGGCAAGACAGTGATGGAGTGAATGATGAAAGTTTTTCTTTTTCGGACCACCCTGCCTTGGTGGGAATCGGCCTATGTGTTAATAAAAATAAAATGTTCACTTCAGTCTCATGAAGCCTATGAATAATCAGTGATCTATGCCTCTCCTCTTCCCACTTCCCTCCACTCCATATATATCTCTGTATCCGATTTAATCATCTCCATTGATGTTTCTTTTCTCCTTTCTTGCACCTCCCGGTGGCCTGATAGAAATTCTACAAAGGTCTTCTTAGCTCCTCCCACTACTTCATTCCCCTCGCGGCCAGTTGCTGTTCCTCTTCTCATCTCCCTTTCCCTTTTGTTCCTCGGGTCCATTTCAGAATTTTCAGTTCTTTCTCCACGTTCTGTATTATTGCCTCAGCAGCTGCAATTTGTCTCTCCCATTCCTTGCTCTCTGCTGACACCTTCTCCTCCATCGCCTGTCTCTCCCATTCCTTGCTCTCTGCTGACACCCTCTCCTCCATCGCTTTTCCTAAGTTCATTAAAGCTTTTTTTCCAACTCTTGCTCTATAATGCACTTGAACCCTGCTGTCATGCTTACTTCTCAGTTCAATCTTTCTCGACTTCCCTGCCTTTTTATCCTACCTTCTGAGATCCCATTCTTTATCATTCTTCTCTCTTCCTGGAAAGGATACGCAAGGTTCCACGAGTTGCATTTATGTGGCTTTCTGGGTGGAATATGTTAGCTTCCCTGGATGCAAACTATGTGTGCATGTGTATACACGTGTGTGTGTGTGTACTCACCTTTTTGTGGTTGCAGGGATCGAGTCATAGCTCCTGGCCACGCCTCTACACTGATCGCAACTAGGTCCACTCTTTCCCTCATCCATGAGCTTTATCAAACCTCGTCTTAAAACTATGTATGGTTCCTACCTTCACTACGTCACTTATCAGACTACTTTTATACCTTTGATATACCTTTGAAGAGTTTCGAGAGTTTAGTTACTCTCGAAGCCCAGCTATGGGCCAGGTTCGTCTGGTGCTTGCCTGGTCTACCAGGCTGTTTCTCCTGGAGGCCCGCTGCCCCACATATCCACGGATTCATGGAAGGCAAATCCTGTGTCATAAACCTTCTGGAGTTCTATAACAAAGTAACAGAAGTAAGACACGAGAGAGAGAGAGAGAGAGAGAGGGGTGGGGTTGATTGCATTTTTTCTTGGACTGCAGGAAGGCCTTCTACACAGTTCTTCATAAGAGATTAGTTCAGAAGTCAGAGGATCAGGCGTGTGTAACAGGAAGGGCACTTCAATGGATCAGAGAATACCTGACAGGGAGGCAACAACGGGCCATGGTACGTGATGAGGTATCACAGTGGGCGCCGGTGACGAGCGGGGTCCCACAGGGGTCAGTCCTAGAACCAGTGCTATTCTTGGTATATGTGAATGACATGACGGACGGGAGAGACTCAGATGTGTCTCTGTTCTCAGACGATGTGAAGTTAATGAGGAGAATTAAATCAAATGAGGATCAGGCAGGACTTCAAAGAGACCTGGACATGCTGGACACCTGGTCCAGCAACTGGCTTCTCGAATTAAATCCCCGCCAAATGCAAAGTCATGAAGATCGGGAAAGGGCAAAGAAGACCGTAGACAGAGTATAGGCTAGGTGGCCAAAGACTGCAAACCTCGCTCAAGGAGAAAGATCTTGGGGTGAGTATAACGCCAAGCATGTCTCCGGAAGCACACATCAAGCAGATAACTGCTGCAGCATATGGGTGACTGGCAAACCTGAGAATAGCGTTCCGATACCTTAGTAAGGAATCATTCAAGACACTGTACACCGTGTACGTCAGGCCCATACTAGAGTATGCAGCATGCCAAGCACGTCAAGAAATTGAGAAAGTGCAAAGGTATGCGACAAGGTTAGTTTCAGAGCTAAAGAGAATGTCCTACGAAGAAAGGTTAAGGGAAATCGGCCTGACAACACTGGAGTACAGGAGGGTTAGGGGAGACATGATAACGACATACAAAATACTGCGGGGAATAGAAGCAAGGTGGATAGAGACAGGATGTTCCAGAGAGAGGACACAGAAGCAGGGGGGCACAATTGGAAGTTGAAGACTCAGATGAGTCAAAGAGATGTTAGGAAGTATTTCTTTAGCCATAGCGTAGTCAGGAAATGGAATAGTCTAGCAAGTGATGTAGTGGAGGCAGGAATCATACATAGCTTTAAGACGAGGTATGATAAAGCTCATGGAGCAGGGAGAGAAGGGACCCAGAGCGATCAGTGAAGAGGCGGGACCAGGAGCTGAGTCTCGACCTCTGCAACCACAATAAGGTGAGTATAATTAGGTGACCCCCTTAATCAGGTGTCGATTTTTTTTTATATGTTTGAATGGCGATCATATGCTGCCGCATATGGCTGATTTGTGCATCAGAAGTTGTGCTCGGTATGACACTTAAGAACATAAGAATATAAGGACATAAGAAAGAAGGAGCACTGCAGCAGGACAACTGGCCCATGCGAGGCAAGTCCAACTCATACCCACCCAAACCAATTCATGTATTTATCTAACCTATTTTTAAAACTACACAAGATTATAGTCTCCATGACGCTACTCGGGAGTTTGTTCCACTCGTTCACATCTCTATTACTAAACCAGTGCTTCCCTATATATTTTCTGAATCTAAAAGTTACCAACTTCAAACCATTGCTGCGAGTCCTGTCTGGTTAGATATTTTTAGCTCATTATTTACATTCCCTTTATTTACCCCACGATCATTTTCTTTGAGTGAGGTTTGCAGCCTTTGAGGTTTGCACTGGCCCTAGGACTGACCCTCGTGGAATCCCGCTCGTCACTTGCGCTCTCTGAGACCTTGCCACGTACCATCAATCGTTGTTTACATTCTGACAGATATTCCTTGGTCCACTGCAGTGACTTTCCAACTATTCCTGCCTGCTCCTCTAGCTTTTGCATTAATCTTGTGTGCGGGACTGTCGAAAGCCTTCTTACAGTCCAAGAAAATGCAGTCTACCCACCCCTCTCTTTCTCGTCTTCTGTTAACTTTTCGAAAGCTTCAGAAGGCTTGTGACACAGATTTACCCTACCTGAAACCGTGCTGGTTACCACCACTCTACTGATAAACGTCTTCATGACTGTACAGTCTATACATGTCAGTGACACTGGGAGTATATATATATATATATATATATATATATATATATATATATGTGTGTAGGTATGTCTTGCTACTTCTACTTACGCCGAGGTCACTACATATGCATGTACAAGCAGATATATACACACCTCTCTGGGATTTGTTCTATTTTCTTACTAGTTCTTGTTCTTGTTTATTTCCTCTTATCTCCATCGGAAAGTGGCGCGTCGTAAGAGGAGACTAAAATGCCGGGAGCAATGGGCTAATAACCCCTTCTCCTGTATAATTTACTAAAAGCAGAAAATAAAAAAGCTTTATAAAACTGGGATGTTTGAATGTGCGTGGATGTAGTGCGGATGATAAGAAAGAAATGATTGCTAATGTTATGAATGAAAAAAGTTGGATGTCCTGGCCCTAAGCGAAACAAAGCTGAAGGGGGTAGGCGAGTTTCAGTGGGGAGAAATAAATGGGATTAAGTCAGGAGTATCTGAGAGTGTTAGAGCTAAGGAAGGGGTAGCAATAATGTTGAAGGATCAGTTATCAAGAGAGAAGAGGGAATACAAATGTATAAATAAAAAAATTACGTGGATTAAAATTAGGGTCGGAAGCGAAAAGTGGGCCATAATAAGTGCATATGCACCTTGAGAAGAGACGAGTATAGAAGAGAGATTTTGGGAGATGTTATGCGAGTGTATAGGAACATTTGAACCAAGTGAGAGAGTAATTGTGGTAGGGGACCTAAATGCTAAAGTAGGAGAAACATGTAGAGAGGGTGTGGTAGGTAAGTTTGGGGTGCCAGGTGTAAATGATAATGGGAGCCCTTTGATTGAACTTTGTATAGAAAGGGGTTTAGTTATAGGTAACACATTTTTTGAGAAAAAGAGGATAAATAAGTATACAAGATATGGTACAGGGGGTAATGACAGCAGTAGTAGTTGGATTATGTATTGGTAGATAAAAGACAGTTGGGTAGACTTCAGGATGTACATATTTATAGAGGGGCCACAGATACATCAGATCCCTTTTTAATTGTAGCTACAGTGGGAGTAAAAGGTAGATGGGATACAAGGAAAATGGAAGCAGCAAGAGAGAGGTGAAGGTTTATAAACTAAAGGAGGAGGCAGTTAGGGTAAGATATAAACAACTGTTGGAGGAAAGATAGGCTAGTGTGAGTATAGGCAATGGGGTACAAGATGTATGGGGTAAGTTTAAGAATATAGTGTTAGAGTGTTCAGCAGAAGTTTGTGGTTACAGGAAAGTGGGTGTGGGAGGGAAGAAGAGCGATTGGTGGAAGGTTGATGTAAGGAGAGTAGTAGGAGAGAAAAAAGTTTGCATATGAGAGGTTTTTACAAAGTAGAAGTGATGCAAGTAGGGGGGAGTATATGAAGAGAAAAAGAGAGGTTAAGAGAGTGGAAAAGCAATGTAAAAAGATAGCAAATGGGAGAGTGGTTGAGATGCTATCAACAAATTTTGATGAAAATAAGAAAAGTTTTGGAGTGAGATTAATTACTTGAGAAAGCCTAGGGAAAGAATGGATTTGATAGCTAAAAATAAGAGAGGAGAGTTATTAAATGGGTAGTTAGAGGTATCGGGAAGATGGAGGGAATATTTTGAGGAATTGTTAAATGTTGATGAAGATAGGGAGGCTGTGATTTCGTGTATAGGGCAAGGAGGAATAACATCTTGTAGAAGAGAGGAAGAGCCAGTTGTGAGTGTGGGGGAAGTGCGTGAGGCAGTGCATAGAATGAAAGGGGGTAAAACAGATGGTATTGATGGGATAAAGATAGAAATGTTAAAACAGGTGGGGATGTAGTTTTGGAGTGGTTAGTGCTTTTATTTATTAGATGTATAAAAGAGGGTAAAGTACTTAGGGATTGGCAGAGAGTATGCATAATTCCTTTGTATAAAATGAAAAGGGACAAAAGAGAGTGTAACAATTATAGGGGAATAAGTCTGTTGAGTATACCTGGTAAAGTGTATGGTAGAGTTATTATTGAAATAATTAAGAGTAAGACGGAGAGCAAGATAGCAGATGAACAAGGAGGCTTTAGGAAGGGTAAGGGTTTGGAGACCAAGTGTTTACAGTGAAACATACATGTGAAAATTTATGGAATAGGAGGTGGGTTATTGAAAGAAGTGAAGAGTTTTTACGAGGATAGTGACGCTCAGGTTAGAATATGTAGGCGCGAGGGAGTTTATTTCCCAGTAAAAGTAGGCCTTAGACAGGGATGTGTGATGTCACCATGGTTGTTCAATATATTTATAGATGGAGTTGTAAGAGAAGTGAATGCTCGGGAGTTGGCAAGAGGTGTAGGATTAAAAGATAAAGAATCTAACACAAAGTGGGAGTTGTCACATTTACTCTTTGCTGATGACACTGTGCTTTTGGGAGATTCTGAAGAGAAGTTGCAGAGGTTGGTTGATGAGTTTGGTAGGGTGTGTGAAAGAAGGAAATTAAAAGTGAATATAGGTATGTTTATAACAAATATATTAGGTAATAGAAGATTGGATATCAGATTGGAGGGAGAGAGTATGGAGGAGATTAATGTATACAGATATATGGGATTGGGTGTGTCAGCCGATGGGTCTATGAAAGATGAGGTGAATCATAGAATTGACTAGGGGAGTAAGAAGAGTGGTGCACTTAGGAGTCTGTGGAGACACAGAACATAGACCGTGAAAGCAAAGAGGGCTATGTATGAAAGTATAGTTATACCAATGTTCTTATATGGGTGTGAAGCATGGGTTTGGAATGTTGCACAAGGAGAAGACTGGAGGCAGTGGAGATGTCATGTCTGAGGGCAATGTGGGGTGTGAATATAATGCAGAGAATCCGTAGTTTGGAGATTAGGAGGAGGTGCGGAATTACGAAAACTATTATCCAGAGAGCTGAGGAGAGGTTATTGAGATGGTTTGGAAATGTAGAGAGGATGGAACGAAATAGAATGACTTCAATAGTGTATAAATCTGTATTGGAGGGAAGGCGGGGTAGAGGTCGGCCTAGGAAAGGTTTGATGGAGGTTTTGTGTGCGTTGGGCTTGGGCTTCCAGCAAGCGTGTGTGAGTGCGTTAGATAGGAGCAAATGGTGGCAAATGGTTTTTAGGACTTGACGAGCTGTTGGAGCGTAAACAAGGTAACATTAATGAAGGGGTTCAGGAAAACTGGCAGGCCGGACTTGATTCCTGGAGATGAGAAGTACAGTGCCGGCACTCTGAAGGAAGGGTGTCAATGTTGCAGTTTTGTAGCTGTAGTGAAAGCACGCCTCTGGCAAGACAGTGATGGAGTGAATGATGATGTTTTCTTTTTTCGGGCCTTGGTGGGAAACGGCAGATGAGTTAATAAGTAAATAAATAAATAAATAAATAAATAAATAAATAAATAAATAAATAAATAAATAAATAAATAAATAAATAAATAAATAAATAAATAAATATATATATATATATATATATATAAAATATATTTATTAATATATTATGTGTGTGTGTGTATGTGTACTCACCTAATTGTGGTTTCAGGGCTCGAGGCTCAGCTCCTGGCCCCGCCTTTTCACTGATTGCTACTGGGTTCTCTCTATCCCTGTTCCATGAGCTTTATCATACCTCGTCTTAAAGATATGTATGGTTCCTGCCTCCACTACATTGTGGAGAAAATTCTCCAAAGGAGGGGGGTATGCGCCCTTACTACCCTTGGTAAGGGCCCTTACCCTTTCCACCCTTAGGAAAGGGCCAGAGGAGGCGCGTCTGGCTGCATAAACAATTTAATTCATGCCAGATGTACTGTCAACAGTGTGTCAAGAATTGTGCTGACCACAGCAACACCAGGCACCTCGTGGCACCACATGGCTGCACGAGGCTGCAAAAAGCAGCACGAGCGGTCAGATTGAATTTGGCCACCGCAAGAACGGGTCATACTACTCTAGTAGTCATGCGGCGCGAGGCGACGTAAATCAACATAAGACATTACTCGTTAGCGTCCGTTATATCATTTAATCTCCACTAACGTCGGGAAATGAGATAAGAACTCTGTTCCAGCGCGTTTAGTGTATAACATCAACATTGCAGTATATTCAGAAGTGTGCGCAGCTTCAGACTGCAAAAAGGAGAAACGTAGAGACAATCGCAAGTGAACTCCATCGAAACAAGACGGTGATTCTTCAGCGGCATTCTACAATCAAGACAGCATTTCCGCCGTATATGGTGGAGCCAACACCATCGCTCAAAGTTACACGAGCAAGGTAAGAATTGGATGATTTTGGTTAAACAGGAACTGCGCAGTTCTTGTATTCAAGAACATTCAAATTTTTACCCACGACGGCGGTTATGCGTGGACTTTTTAGTCCAAAACAGTGAGTAAAACGCCTTTCAGTCCATCTAAGACTGAAATATGGACATACGCTCCTTTGGGGCAATAATTATGTACTCATATGTGATATTTTTTCCATACAGCCCTGTGGAGAGTGTGGCAATATATGGATCCCCTGAGAAGGTGTTGGTGGTGGCTGCGACATCTTGGATTCATCAAGAAGATAAGTAACATACAGTCCACGTTATCGTTGGTACCCATCCTCCACATTTTGGTCCTTACGAACCGGATGTTTGTTCATTACGAACCGGAAGTTTGGTCATTACGAATCGAAGTTGATCGTATTCGTACCAGGAAAGTGACCACATGGTGGTCCAGAGACTTATACTACAGTGTATAAATGTCTACGATCCAAGGTCCTTCGAGAAAAGCTGTAAAACTATTGTTTTTACAGAAGAAACCAGAACATATGGGTCCCTACTCTCATTCAAAGAGTATGGGAAGCTCTCGCGAGGCATAGAAAACGAGAGCCGGCAGGCGCTCACCCGACACCCAGGAAGAAAACGGTAGTCGGGTCACCCAAGGTTGGGGGACAGTACTTCTGGGGGGCCACTCCCCCACTACCCCACTCACCCACGCGGGAGCAACACTTCAATTTTGCCTAACTCAGCGAGAAGCAGACTGACTGGCACATGGCTGGTCTGTGAATGTGTATAGTATAAACAGTTTATATATACACACAGTGTTTATAATGTTTATAGACACAAATTAAGAGAAGAAACTGTGTATTATGTTGTCTCTTATATAATATAGGAAGTGATATTAAGTTTAAACTTTCATATTAATTAACATTGTAACAGTGACATATGTATGTATATAAACATTGAATATATATGTGTAATGTGTATACAGTGAGGTGATGATTGTCAAGTTACTAGCCTTGTATTGTTAGTGAAGTGAGGGTGATGATTGTGAGGTTAGCTAGTCTTGTATATGTTACTGAAGTGAGGTGATGATTTGTGAGGTTAACTAGCCTTGTATATGTTAGTGAAGTAAGGTGATGATTGTGAGGTTAGCTATCTTGTATATGTTAGTGAAGTGAGGTGATGTTTGTGAGGTTAGCTAGCCTTGTATATTTAGTGAAGTGAAGGTGATGATTGTGAGGTTAGCTGCCTTGTATATGTTAGTGAAGTGAAGGTGATGATTTGTGAGGTTAGCTAGCTTGTATATGTTAGTGAAGTGAAGGTGAGTTTGTGAGGTTAGCTAGCTTGTATATGTTAGTGAAGTGAGAGTGATGATTTGTGAGGTTAGCTAGCTCTTGTATTGTTAGTGAAGTGAGGGTGAGTTTGTGAGTTAGCTAGTCTTGTATATGTTAGTGAAGTGAGGGTGATGATTGTGAGGTTAGCTAGTCTTTATATGTTGGTGAAGTGAGGTGATGTTTGTGAGTTAGCTAGTCTTGTATATGTTAGTGAAGTAGGTGATATTGTGAGTTAGCTAGCCTTGTATATTTAGTGAAGTGAGGTGATGTTGTGAGGTTAGTAGCCTTGTATATGTTAGTGAAGTGAGGGTGATGATTGTGAGGTTAGCTAGCCTTGTAATGTTTAGAATGAGGTGATGTTTGTGAGGTTAGCTAGCCTTGTATATGTTAGTGAAGTGAAGGTGATGATTGTGAGGTTAGCTAGCCTTGCATAGTTGTAGAATGAGGGTGATGTTTGAGTTAGCTACCTTGTATATGTTAGTGAAGTGAGTGATGATTGTGAGGTTAGCTAGCCTTGTATATGTTAGTGAAGTGAGGGTGATAGTTTGTGAGTTAGCTAGTCTTGTATATGTTACTGAAGTGAGGGTGATGATTGTGAGGTTAGCTAGCCTCTGTATATTTAGTGAAGTGAGGTGATATTTGTGAGGTTAGCTATCTTGTATATGTTAGTGAAGTGAGGTGATGTTTGTGAGGTTAGCTAGCCTTTATATTTAGTGAAGTGAAGGTGATGATTGTGAGGTTATAGCCTTGTATATGTTAGTGAAGTGAAGGTGATGATTGTGAGGTTAGCTAGCCTTGTATATGTTAGTGAAGTGAATATGATGATTGTGAGGTTAGCTAGCCTTGTATATGTTAGTGAAGTGAAGGTGATGATTGTGAGGTTAGCTAGCCTTGTATGTGTTAGTGAGGTGAAGATTATGAGGTGTATCTTGATATGTTAGTGAGTGAGGATGTTTGAGTTACTAGCGTTGTATATGTTAGTGAAGTGAGGGTGATGACTGTGAGGTTAGCTAGTCTTGTATATGTTACTGAAGTGAGGGTGATGTTTGTGAGGTTAGCTAGCCTCGTATATTTTAGTGAAGTGAAGGTGATGATTGTGAGGTTAGCTATCCTTGTATATGTTAGTGAAGTGAAGGTGATGTTTGTGAGGTTAGCTAGCCTTGTATATGTTAGTGAAGTGAAGGTGATGATTGTGAGGTTAGCTAGCCTTGTATATGTTAGTGAAATGAGAGTGATATTTGTGAGGTTAGCTAGCTTTATATTTGTTAGTGAAGTGAGGGTGATGATTGTGAGGTTAGCTAGTCTTGTATATGTTAGTGAAGTGAGGGTGATGTTTGTGAGGTTAGCTAGCCTTGTATATGTTGGTGAAGTGATGGTGATGTTTGTGAGTTTAGCTAGTCTTGTATATGTTAGTGAAGTGAAGGTTATGTTTGTGAGGTTAGCTAGTCTTGTATATGTCACTGGAGAGAAGGTGATGTTTGTGAGGTTAGCTAGCCTTGTATATGTCACTCAAGAGAAGGTGATGTTTGTGAGGTTAGCTAGTCTTGTATATGTTAGTGAAGTGAGGGTGATGATTGTGAGGTTAGCTAGCCTTGTATATGTTAGTGAATTGAGGGTGATGATTGTGAGGTTAGCTAGCCTTGTATATGTTAGTGAAGGGAGGGTGATGATTGTGAGGTTAGCTAGTCTTGTATATGTTATTGAAGTGAGGGTGATGTTTGTGAGGTTAGCTTGCCTTGTATATTTTAGTGAAGTGAAGGTGATGATTGTGAGTTTAACTATCCTTGTATATGTTACTGAAGTGAAGGTGATGATTGTGAGGTTAGCTATCCTAGTATATGTTAGTGAAGTGAAGGTGATGATTGTGAGGTTAGCTAGCCTTGTATATGTTAGTGAAGTGAAGGTGATGATTATGAGGTTTGCTAGCCTTGTATTTATTAGTGAATTGAGGGTGATGTTTGTGAGGTTAGCTAGCCTTGTATTTGTTAGTGAAGTGAGGGTGATGTTTGTGAGGTTAGCTAGCCTTGTATTTGTTAGTGAAGTGAGGGTGATGTTTGTGAGGTCAGCTAGTCTTGTATATGTCAGTTAAGTGAAGGTGATAGTTGTGAGTGATTGTTGCTCCTTCTTTGTAGGTTTGGTAAAGTAGATATTTTGTTCATATATATGAAACTTGAATTTTTAGTAATAATAACAGTAGGAGTAAAAGCAGCAATGATAGTGACAGTATTGTGGTAATAGTAATAATAGTAGAAGGAAAAGCATAGGTTCTAGTAGTAGTGAAATAATTTGCTGTTGTTGAAGTAATAGTAGCAGTAGTAGTAGCAGTAGTAGTAGTAGTAGCAGTAGTAGTAGTTGTAGTAGTAGTAGTGGGTTTAGCATGAGAGTATGCAGAGTTTATAAAACTGGAAGGCCAGGACACAGGACTGGAGCTACGTAGTGTGGAGATTTCAGAGTTGAAAAATTGAAGGTGACAAATGCTGGAGGTATGAAAAGGAGAGAACATTTTCTTGACAGAAGGAACATGTAAGGAAAGCAGTGAATGTAGATGGTGGTGTGTAAAGCAGTATACGAGACAACACGAGAGTCAGACTGGCGGAAATAAACATCATCGAAGAATGGAAGCGAAGTTACATTCCTATTTAGCTTTGGACTTAACAGAGGAAGAAAGAAATAATAAGACATTCCAGAAAAGTTTGAAAGTGTCTAGAGTCACGTGATCAAAGAACAAAAATATTACTTACAAAGCCAGAGAGAAATACGTATCCCAGTAGTAGGAAGTATAACTACTACGAAGTACTCCATTTAAAGCTTATCAAGGTGATGGGACTGAGGTTAGGTTAGGTTAGGTTTATCAGGAAACAGGACTAAGTGTTTCCTGACGCTGGTCTTAGTCATATGATGACCCGCAGCTGCAACTTTGGTGTCTGTGGAGAACCATAGCAACACCAAATTGCAATACACAAATAACCCGCTGGTAGGAGACTGACACTTATGACGACATTATAAGTTTCCATCTGCTAAGTTCCTCTCGTATGTATATTGTTCCAGCCAAGCTATTGTAACTTTGATTCTTTAACAAATGCTTCCCAGTAACAAGGAGAACCTTGGGTTCACGACCCAGTAACAAGGAGAACCTTGGGTTCACGACCCAGTAACAAGGAGAACCTTGGGTTCACGACCCAGTAACAAGGAGAACCTTGGGTTCACGACCCAGTAACAAGGAGAACTTGGGTTCACCACCCAGTAACAAGGAGAACCTTGGGTTCACTACCAAGTAACAAGGAGAACCTTGGGTTCACGACCCAGTAACAAGGAGAACCTTGGGTTCACGACCCATTAACAAGGAGAACCTCGGGTTCACGACCCAGTAACAAGGAGAACTTGGGTTCACCACCCAGTAACAAGGAGAACCTTGGGTTCACGACCCAGTAACAAGGAGAACTTGGGTTCACCACCCAGTAAGAAGGAGAACATTGGATTCACGACCCAGTAACAAGGAGAACTTGGGTTCACCACCCAGTAACAAAGAACCTTGGGTTCACGACCCAGTAACAAGGAGAACCTTGGGTTCACGACCCAGTAACAAGGAGTACCTTGGGTTCACCACCCAGTAACAAGGAGAACCTTGGGTTCACGACCCAGTAACAAGGAGAACCTTGGGTTCACGACCCAGTAACAAGGAGAACCTTGGGTTCACGACCCAGTAACAAGGAGTACCTTGGGTTCACGACCCAGTAACAAGGAGAACCTTGGGTTCACGACCCATTAACAAGGAGAACCTCGGGTTCACGACCCAGTAACAAGGAGAACTTGGGTTCACCACCCAGTAACAAGGAGAACCTTGGGTTCACGACCCAGTAACAAGGAGAACTTGGGTTCACCACCCAGTAAGAAGGAGAACATTGGGTTCACGACCCAGTAACAAGGAGAACTTGGGTTCACCACCCAGTAACAAGAACCTTGGGTTCACGACCCAGTAACAAGGAGAACCTTGGGTTCACGACCCAGTAACAAGGAGTACCTTGGGTTCACCACCCAGTAACAAGGAGAACCTTGGGTTCACGACCCAGTAACAAGGAGAACCTTGGGTTCACGACCCAGTAACAAGGAGAACCTTGGGTTCACGACCCAGTAACAAGGAGTACCTTGGGTTCACGACCCAGTAACAAGGAGAACCTTGGGTTCACGACCCAGTAACAAGGAGAACTTGAGTTCACCACCCAGTAACAAGGAGAACCTTGGGTTCACGACCCAGTAACAAGGAGAACTTGAGTTCACCACCCAGTAACAAGGAGAACCTTGGGTTCACGACCAAGTAACAAGAAGAACTTGGGTTCACCACCCAGTAACAAGGAGAACCTTATGTTCACGACCCAGTAACAAGGAGAACTTGGGTTCACCACCCAGTAACAAGGAGAACTTGGGTTCACCACCCAGTAACAAGGAGAACCTTGGGTTCACCAAACCAATGCTTAAAATCTGAGAACGCTCAGAAGATACAGTCTATAGTTATGACATGGACTCAAAAGATTTTTTTTTAATATGTTACAATTTTGATATGGTACAATTTTTCTCATAGATAATGAGTACTAACCTGGCTGTAAGATACATACATAATGAGTACTAACCTGGCTGTAAGATACAACGATCTTTAAATACTGAAGACATTAAGAAAAAAGCATACTGAAATTTACAATTTTCATAATATTCTTTTCATAAAATGGGCAAATCTGCATTTGCATACTTGAATTTTACTCTCGGCCGCCATCAATATAGGAGGTAGCTTTTTAGAGCGTTGGAAAATATGCAGCTGAAGCTTTAGGAAGTTACTGAAGCCATTCCAGGATGGTGGGAATGTGTTTAACAACATTCCAAGATGCTGGAAATGTGTTTAACAACATTCCAGGATGCTGGGAATGTGTTTAACAACATTCCAGGATGCTGGGAATGTGTTCAACAACATTCCAGGATGCTGGGAATGTGTTTAACAACATTCCAGGATGCTGGAATATGTGTTAACAACATTCCAGGATGCTCGGAATGTGTTTAACAACATTTCAGGATGCTGGGAATGTGTTTAACTACATTCCAGGATGCTGGGAATGTGTTTAACAACATTCCAGGATGCTGGGAATGTGTTTAACAACATTCCAGGATGCTGGGAATGTGTTTAACAACATTCCAGGATGCTGGGAATGTGTTTAACAACATTCCAGGATGCTGGGAATGTGTTTAACAACATTCCAGGATGCTGGAATATGTGTTAACAACATTCCAGGATGCTGGGAATGTGTTTAACAGCATTCCAGGATGCTGGGAATGTGTTTAACAACATTCCAGGATGCTGGGAATGTGTTTAACAACATTCCAGGATGCTGGGAATGTGTTTAACAACAATGATCATAGTTAACATGTACCTGCCTATGTTTCAAGAATCTTGCCATATTTACCATACACAAGCGTTGAAAATTTGAAGCCGATCGAATGGAGCATTTTCAAATTATAAGTGAAAGAATAACGAAAAGTTGAAAGAAAAAATCTTTGGATCGAATATCAAGGGATCGAATATCCCCAGCTGCTGGTTTTTATTTTCATCCCATAAAGTTTATAGTGTGTGGGGGGGGATAAAGTTTTATGATGGTCTAGAAGATGTTAGCTAAGTGAAAATATGAGAATAGAGAGAAATTTGTTAAATTGTTTAAAAATGGTTTCTAGAACTTTGTCTTCCATAAAATAATTCATGAGTATCTTCTTTACCTTTCCCACAAGTGTCTCAAACTAGTCACTTTTCACAAATTTCACAATGGATGTCTTCAAAATGGCGAGAACCAACATTCTCCATCAGAATATTGAAATATATAAAGTTCCTGAAATCTGATTTTTCTGCCTCCAAATTTTCCATTTTATTTTGAGAAGACAAACATAATTTTAACAACCTTGAGGGAGAGCGCATATATGAATGGGTACAAATTTCTGTATATATGTGTGTGGGGGCAAAGGCAGACATGTGTGTGTGTATGTTGTGTGTTTGTGATTACATTCATATTAGTGTAAGAGGTGATGAGTGTGTTTTATACGTATGTGTGTGTGGCAAGTGCGTTGCTTTGTGCGTGTATGAATGATGGTGAACCCGCTGCTGCCTTTGTGGAAATGTGCAAATGAGCGTGAAAATAAGAGTGTGTGTAAGTTTATTTAGGTACAAGTACACATATATTGTTACACAAATTATCATACACAGTAACATATGCGTAAATTACCCAGGATAACCTAAAAACGTCAGACAAAGTTATTTATTTCCATTGTGCGCGGCGCTTGTAACCCACTGCGCGTCTTGCAAATATATAAGATAAATAACCAAATGAAAATAAAAAGTTCAACACTTATAATAGTTCTCGTGGAGGTGGACAAACAGATTAACAAACGAACACTCACAAACACACAATAAAACATTCACAAACACACTTAAATTGCTATTTATTAAAAAATCTTATATTTAATGTACATAAATTGTATAATATAAATAGAACTCCCAAAATTTCATTGAGTGGCCTCACCTTGGTGGGGAACTGGACGGTAGCTTGGCTGCGTCTAGCTGGTGTACGGTCGTGGCTGTCTTGGTGGGTGTAATTACTGGACGCAGTTTTCTGTGTGTCCCCTCCAGTAATTCCACCCACCTGGACAGTCTCTACCGTAGACCAGCTAGACAAGGCCTCGTTCTCATCCTAGCTAGATCACTGGGGGTGGCTGAGCTGACTTCGGGATACATAACCTAGGAAAAGCTGAGACTGGAAGATAACCTAAGGGAAGTGAGGAAGGGGAGACATCCGGGGGCCCACGGATGGATTCCTGGACACATGGACCTGGGAAAGGCGAGGATACCTTGGGGAAGTGGGGAAGGGAGAATATCTGAGGCGGACAGATGGACTCCTGGACACATGGACTTGGGAAAGACGAGGATACTGGTTGATGAGGCAGACCTTGGGGAAGTGGGAAAGGGAGAATATCTGAGGGGACACAGATGGACTCCTGGACACATGGACCTGGGAAAGGCGAGGATACCTTGGGAAGTGGGGAAGGGAGAATATCTGAGGCGGACAGATGGACTCCTGGAACATGGACCTGGGAAAGACGAGGATCGACTAGTTGATGAAAGGCAGACCTTGGGGAAGTGGGGAAGAGAGGAGATATCTGTAAGGGACACAGATGGACTCCTGGACACATGAACCTGGGAAAGCATCAAAAGACACAGTAAGTGGCTGGGTGGACCTTAAAGACGAACCACTGGCCTCCACGTGGCAAGGTCTGGTAACTCAGAGAAAACTCTGAGGCTGACAGTGGTCGCAAATAGTTAAATAATAATAATGACAATTTCAATTTCTTATAAAGAGCCCAACTGATACATGATTATTTAGCATTTCGGCAAGCAGATCTTACCAAGCTCACTACACTTATGTTTTCTGATAACAGATGATCTCGTTCACCCAAGATACCTCATAAATTATGAGATATTGATTTCCATTAAAAACAGTAAATAGGTGAAGGTTTTGGATCTTCCTGGTTTATCAATATATCAAAACTTTCTTATTTTTCTTTTTACATATGAACCGTTATCATTTTACAGAATCTGTATCAGATCAGATGTTTGCGAGTGTTCTTAAAGCTGAGGTATAACTTAATTCCAACTACTTCTGTCTAGAGAGCTGAGGCAAAGACAGAGGATCTCATGCATCTGTCCCACCTGTATCTGTCATGTATCTGTCCCCCACCCTGTATCTGTCATGCATCTGTCCCCCACCCTGTATCTGTCATGCATCTGTCCCCCACGCTGTATCTGTCATGCATCTGAGTCTGTACTCGCTTGAAAGATATCTTATTTCAAATTGAGATATTCCAGATTTTTATTTTATTTTATTTTAATCAGCAGGAAGTAGGATGGTCTAGGTGATTTTCAGTTTAGATAACAAGTAAAAGAATGGTTCGTTGCACAGTTCTTTGTGCATAGTCACTTTGAGGAGGTGACTCTCCTGATTTTGTTTCCTTTTTATACTGTTAATGGCAAGTGCAAGTATATGTCAGACACAAGGTGACCACAGTGTCGCTATGGTAGATAACATTGTGAAAACACAACACACACAATGCAGTACACACCACACACACTACACACACACACACACACACACACACACACACACACACACACACACACACAACACACACACACACACACTTATAAATATATATATATATATATATATATATATATATATATATATATATATATATATATATATATATAATATATATGCCGAATAAGATTTCTATTTGTTAAATAGGCAACGCTTGATCTTGCAATATAGACAAGCAAATTGTGTATAATAATCGCAAAACATTCTGACTAACTTATTTATGGTGTTAATTATTTCAACTACAAAAAACAATTAACATTATAAATAGTTTTCTGATTCTTTTGAAATATTGCAAAATAATTACCTTAGACATTACATAGCTGAAGTGACCTCTACATTTTTGATCACTTGTCATGACATCCTCATAATATATTGTGACATTAATTTAAAAAAGAAAAAACAGTAAAGAAGTTCACTAAACTGTAGGTTTAGGTCATGACTTAGGTCTTCAGGTTAACAAATATTTCAACATTAATTTATACTCTTACTTAGTTACGTGATGTTTCGCCTTAACATCTTTAAGTGCCCTTAATTTAATTTGACCTTGTCATCTGTACCCCATAAAGTTTTATAGGGAATTCATGGGTATTTGAGGCTGTTTCTGTTCTTTAGAATTATTTCTTTCCGCCTCTACTCTTTCTGTCACACTACAATCATGGTGTATCAGAGGATCTCTCCTATCCTTCACTACATCCTACTACACTGCCAGGGATAATATCGAAGGATCTCTGCCTTTCTCATCTTGCTGCAATACTGCCAAAGATGGGATACCAGCAGCAGTGCCATACTGCCAAAGATGGGATACCAGCAGCAGTGCCATACTGCCAAAGATGGGATACCAGCAGCAGTGCCATACTGCCAAAGATGATCGCGCAGTGCATACTCAAGATGATACAGCAGCATGCCATACTGCCAAAGATGGATACAGCAGCAGTCATACTGCCAGATATACAGCAGCAGTGCCATACTGCCAAAGATAAGATACCAGCAGCAGTGGAGGGCGGCGAAAGGCGGAAGTCGATTTTAGGCATCTAATACTGTGATGAATTAGACACATGTGCAACATTTGCAACAGCACTTCTTCTCTGTATTGGACTGAGAAAGTCGCTGGTTTTCGAAACGTTTCCGCAATAAAGATACCCGAGTGTTGCACAAGATACCCGAGTGTTGCACAAGATACCCGAGTGTTGCACAAGATTATATTATGTTGTGCTGTCATTCTTTAGTATATTTAATATTTCACTCAACACAAATACACAATGTCTTCAAATATGTCATTCAGGTTTAAACACAGACCCAACATTGTCTTAAGTTTACTTTGCATAAAAAACATTTTTGGATAATATGAGTTTTGTTATTACTTTGGTTTCTTGGTCTCGTCAGGATACTGAATAAGGTTTTTAAGTTTTGGGTCAATACTCTATTTATTTCTGATCACTCTCTTCCTTTTCTATGTCTGGAACTTCATTAATTTTGAAGAACAGAGCGAAACGTCGACCACTGGAGTGGAGCAAGGGAGTTCTCCAGTACGGTGGCAACTGTTACTTCCTAACTTACACACATTGTCACGAGTGACTGATAACACTGACATTGTTAACAAGAGAAAGTAACATTTTGTTGAATTAATTAGTCTTTTGTATTAATGTAACTCAAGAGGAGGTGGCACCAATAACCACTGTCATGTTTATTAACCAGGAAGAGTTTGTAAACTGGAGGAAGGTGATGTTAACTGGAGGAAGGTGATGTATACTGGAAGAAGGTGATGTAAACTGGAGGAAGGTGATGTAAACTGGAGGAAGGTGATGTATACTGGAGGAAGGTGATGTAAACTGGAGGAAGGTGATGTATACTGGAGGAAGGTGATGTAAACTGGAGGAAGGTGATGTAAACTGGAGGAAGGTGATGTAACCTGGAGGAAGGTGACCTAACTACACAGACATGAAGACACACTCCAGAACTGGGAAAAAATAGTTGTTAACCATTGTGTCAAACATCGTCAAATGTTTCTTGTATGTGCGGAGTATTTGTGTATTGTTCCAGTCACGGTGTCTAGTACGATAGGGTATTTTAATTATTTATTTTTTATGAGACTGGTAATTTTTTCTTTATATAAGACATTAAATGTTTTAAAAAAATATGTAACAAACATTTATTACAGTTGGTCACAATCTGTGCATTGCCCATCAAAACAAAATAACCAGATTTTACCAAACTCATCTCATTTTTTCTGATGACAGATGTGCTGGATGACGTCATTCACACCTCATCCCGTAAACTGTGACGCTGATTTATTAAAAAATGACAGTAAAAAGAAGATTGCCCTGAAGATGGGCTCGACCTGGCAAGAGTAAGAACACCACCAGTCGACCCCACAGTCTGGCTGCTGATCTTTCAGCGCTTATTTAAACCTCCTTCCAAGTTCTGAGGTTAAATTAATAATGAACAATATATTTTTACACTGTATCAGCTCGAATGTTTGTGTTTGCCTTTAAAAAGACGTTTTTCTATCCATTACTGTTGAGAAATTATTGTAAAGGCATCACAGGGTGTATACAAGCTATCTGCTGAGAAGGGATACCTACATTCTAGCTGCCTTTGCAACTGTCTAGAGAGATGAGGGAAAGTTTATATACGGAAAGGTTCTCTACCCACCGTACACATGTTACTTGTGAATTATTATAATTTCATGAGCAAATTCCTGCATAAGGTTTACAGGGTGTTACCTGAATTATTACTTGCAAGTAATTTGGGTGAGATATGTGGGACTTAAGTCACAGTAGGTCGCCGAACTGTAACTCCCTCGATGCCCACTTCTTCACCACTCTCACAAAAAGCTAGACCTGACATTAAGTTAATGATTATAATAATAAAACCAGCTACTCTGATAAATTAAAATTGTTTGTACTGTATATGATTAGGCTTGGTGGGTACACAACAGAAATTGGTATTAATACTTTCCACTTAATTACTGGACGACAGTTATTGCTGAAGAAACACACAATAACCTTACCCTAGCAGCTAGAATTTACGATGACCAACGCAAAAATTACTGTTAGTAATGAGGAAGCGTCACTTAGCTGAGGTGTGCTCCAGAGAGGACTGTTGTCCTCTATTTTTCCGTCCATGTTGCCGAAATGTAAGGGCTTTCCACACAATTTATCCCAGTTATTCAGTAGGAACGTGTCAGCAGTTTTTAAATTACAGATTGAGGCCGATATACACCAAGTGACCTTAAAGAACGCCGGATTACACTGCACAATTCATTCCAGTGTTCACACATTAAATTCAATATGGCGTCTCCCCGGCGTCACTCCGCAGCTGTTCTACACCCCCCTCACTCAAAATTCCTCGAGAAGGTCAAAGCAGCATCATATATTATTACACAATTATTATATTATTCATTTATATGTTCTACATTTAGGAAATTATGTAAAAAAATCCACATTACTGTCACATTGACAAGGATGACACACAGCCAAAGATGATATATGGGAAAGATATCTACACATATTACAAACCTCCCAGCAATATTGTCAACACAAACCTTCCAGCAATATTGTCAACACAAACCTTCCAGCAATATTGTCAACACAAACCTTCCAGCAATATTGTCAACACAAACCTTCCAGCAATATTGTCAACACAAACCTTCCAGCAATATTGTCAACACAAACCTTCCAGCAATATTGTCAACACAAACCTTCCAGCAATATTGTCAACACAAACCTTCCAGCAATGTTGTCAACACAAACCTTCTAGTAATATAGTCAACACAAACCTTCCAGCAATATTGTCAACACAAACCTTCCAGCAATATTGTCAACACAAACCTTCCAGCAATATTGTCAACACAAACCTTCCAGCAATATAGTCAACACAAACCTTCCAGCAATATTGTCAACACAAACCTTCCAGCAATATAGTCAACACAAACCTTCCAGCAATATTGTCAACACAAACCTTCCAGCAATATTGTCAACACAAACCTTTCAGCAATATTGTCAACACCAACATTCCAGCAATATTGTCAACACCAACCTTCCAGCAATATTGTCAACACAAACCTTCCAGCAATATTGTCAACACAAACCTTCCAGCAATATTGTCAACACAAACCTTCCAGCAATATTGTCAACACAAACCTTCCAGCAATGTTGTCAACACAAACCTTCTAGTAATATAGTCAACACAAACCTTCCAGCAATATTGTCAACACAAACCTTCCAGCAATATTGTCAACACAAACCTTCCAGCAATATTGTCAACACAAACCTTCCAGCAATATAGTCAACACAAACCTTCCAGCAATATTGTCAACACAAACCTTCCAGCAATATAGTCAACACAAACCTTCCAGCAATATTGTCAACACAAACCTTCCAGCAATATAGTCAACACAAACCTTCCAGCAATATTGTCAACACAAACCTTCCAGCAATATTGTCAACACAAACCTTCCAGCAATATTGTCAACACAAACCTTCCAGCAATATTGTCAACACAAACCTTTCAGCAATATTGTCAACACAAACCTTCCAGCAATATTGTCAACACAAACCTTTCAGCAATATTGTCAACACCAACATTCCAGCAATATTGTCAACACCAACCTTCCAGCAATATTGTCAACACAAACCTTCCAGCAATATTGTCAACACCAACCTTCCAGCAATATTGTCAACACAAACCTTCCAGCAATATTGTCAACACAAACCTTCCAGCAATATTGTCAACACAAACCTTCCAGCAATATTGTCAACACAAACCTTCCAGCAATGTTGTCAACACAAACCTTCCAGTAATATAGTCAACAAAAACCTTCCAGCAATATTGTCAACACAAATCTTCCAGCAATATTGTCAACACAAACCTTCCAGCAATATTGTCAACACAAACCTTCCAGCAATATAGTCAACACAAACCTTCCAGCAATATTGTCAACACAAACCTTCCAGCAATATTGTCAACACAAACCTTCCAGCAATATAGTCAACACAAACCTTCCAGCAATATTGTCAACACAAACCTTCCAGCAATATTGTCAACACAAACCTCCCAGCAATATTGTCAACACAAACCTTCCAGCAATATAGTCAACACAAACCTTCCAGCAATATTGTCAACACAAACCTTCCAGCAATATAGTCAACACAAACCTTCCAGCAATATTGTCAACACAAACCTTCCAGCAATATTGTCAACACAAACCTTCCAGCAATATTGTCAACACAAACCTTCCAGCAATATTGTCAACACAAACCTTCCAGCAATATTGTCAACACAAACCTTCCAGCAATATTGTCAACACAAACCTTCAGCAATATTGTCAACACAAACCTTCCAGCAATATGTCAACACAAACCTTCCAGCAATATTGTCAACACAAACCTTCCAGCAATATTGTCAACACAACCTTCCAGCAATATTGTCAACACAAACCTTCCAGCAATATTGTCAACACAAACCTTCCAGCAATATTGTCAACACAAACCTTCCAGCAATATAGTCAACACAAACCTTCGAGCAATATTGTCAACACAAACCTTCCAGCAATATTGTCAACACAAACCTTCCAGCAATATTGTCAACACAAACCTTCCAGCAATATTGTCAACACAAACCTTCCAGCAATATTGTCAACACAAACCTTCCAGCAATATTGTCAACACAAACCTTTATGCAATATTGTCAACACAAACCTTCCAGCAATATTGTCAACACAAACCTTCCAGCAATATTGTCAACACCAACCTTCCAGCAATATTGTCAACACCAACCTTCCAGCAATATTGTCAACACCAACCTTCCAGCAATATTGTCAACACAAACCTTCCAGCAATATTGTCAACACAAACCTTCCAGCAATATTGTCAACACAAACCTTCCAGCAATATTGTCAACACAAACCTTCCAGCAATACTGTCAACACAAACCTTCCAGCAATACTGTCAACACAAACCTTCCAGCAATACTGTCAACACAAACCTTCCAGCAATACTGTCAACACAAACCTTCCAGCAATACTGTCAACACAAACCTTCCAGCAATACTGTCAACACAAACCTTCCAGCAATACTGTCAACACAAACCTTCCAGCAATACTGTCAACACAAACCTTCCAGCAATACTGTCAACACAAACCTTCAGCAATAGCACACAACCTTCAGATACTGTCAACACAAACCTTCCAGCAATACTGTCAACACAAACCTTCCAGCAATACTGTCAACACAAACCTTCCAGCAATACTGTCAACACAAACCTTCCAGCAATACTGTCAACACAAACCTTCCAGCAATACTTGTCAACACAAACCTTCCAGCAATACTGTCAACACAAACCTTCCAGCAATATTGTCAACACAAACCTTCCAGCAATACTGTCAACACAAACCTTCCAGCAATACTGTCAACACAAACCTTCCAGCAATATTGTCAACACAAACCTTCCAGCAATACTGTCAACACAAACCTCCAGCAATATTGTCAACACAACCTTCCAGCAATATGTCAACACAAACCTTCCAGCAATACTGTCAACACAACCTTCAGCAATATGTCAACACAAACCTTCCAGCAATACTGTCAACACAAACCTTCAGCAATACTGTCAACACAGAACCTTCCAGCAATACTGTCAAACAAACCTTCCAGCAATACTGTCAACACAACCTTCAGCAATACTGTCAACAAACTTGCAGATACCTGTCAAACAATCCTTCAGCAATACTGTAACACAAACCTTCCAGCAATCAACTGTACATAACTGGCCTTTACAACATCATAACCTTCACCATGACAATCACTGTCATAACTGGTGACACCTTAATGACAATCACTGTCATAACTGGTGACACCTTAATGACAATCACTGTCATAACTGGTGACACCTTAATGCAATAACTGTGACATAACTGGTGACACCTTAATGACAATCACTGTCATAACTGGTGACACCTTAATGACAATCACTGTCATAACTGGTGACACCTTATGACAATCACTGAAACTGGTCATTTCAACAATACTTAACAATGGTGACACCTTAATGACATCAGTCATAACTGGTGACACCTTTATGACAATCCTGTCAACTTGCCTAATGATAATTGTCATAATCACTTATTCAATATGAATGTTGATTTCACTTATGAAATTGTTAATTATAAACTTAATGATGTACCAATACCACATAAGAAATTATGACAATCACTGTCATTTCATCCTGGTGCTAGTACTATTATGTAATGTTATTATTTCATAAATACTTGTCAAGAATTACAATTACGACCAGATGTTGACACATGAATCTTAATTCTCCTGTTAACTTATAATTTCCTAAGTTTATTGATAATAGCTGACAATAATCACTATTCGATAATAATGTTGACATGTTCCTATTCTTTATAACTATTTTGCATTCAAATTTTTATTTGAATGGAAAATTCCGACCGGAATTAGTTACATTTATTGCGTTCTTCACTTTTTCGATTTTATTTGCTGTTAGAATCATTAAATTTGTAGGAAAATTTCAACAAGTAAAAGATAATTAAGTTACAGTTTTCAAATGTTAGTTTACTATTTTTAACTGCTAGAACAACAGGATGTTCAGTTATGAAGCAAATACACCTTAAAGTATTGTTAATGGCATAAACATTAACATTGAAGAAACAACATTGTTTGCTTTTTCAATGTTATAATCATTCTAACATATAAACATTGCAGTAAATTACAACACAACATTATTTT